>JAJLYD010000002.1:42135-162198 GCA_030571615.1 Jamesozyma hellenica | reverse complement strand
GACAATCAATTAGTTTTCGATCCGATCTTCTGAATAATATAATCTTTTATTATATTATTATTTTGCGCTTCCCATCTGTTTAAATTCTGCTTTCTGTGTACAACTTAGTGTACAATATTAACGTGAAAATTTTGCTTGCATGGCGTAATGGCAACGCGTCTGACTTCTAATCAGAAGATTCTGGGTTCGACCCCCAGTGTGAGTGCTTTATTTTCTTTTTGCAATTTTTTATTGCAACCCTTGGTTTGCCTTTTGAAGGTAAAAAGGAGTAGTAATAAAATTATTAAAAAGATAATAATAAAATATTTTACATATTACCTTAATAAATTAATTTTAAAGTCTCTAATAATTCAGTTAAATCTAGTGAGGTTTTGTATCTTAGTTAAGAAGTTATAAGCATCAAGACTAAAAATAAGCGCTTGATACCTTTTAATATTACAAACTCAAGTAACATAAGGAAAGAAAGAAAGAAAGAAAGACTTTTTTAATCCAAAACATGAATCTCTCATTTAAAAAATTTAATACAAATAATTTATATATTATTAAAACAACATCCAAATAGCTCCTCCCAATAAAGTCCCCAAGATAAGCGCAGTAATAATAGCCGCTCCAGCTTTATCTTTAGTTTCTATATTCAATTTATTCTTCAATACATTTGTTGTAATTGTATTTAAACCAGCAGATGGATCACCTTTTGAAGTCCCACCTGTGGTTTCTTTGTAAGGTGCTGGTCTATCATGAATTAATAAATTTTGAATTACTTCCAAGGCACACATCTGTTCACCTAAACCATAAACACCATCATGAGTACTACCTTGCCAATTTAGACCACAAGTATGACCATCGCTACCACCATCACAAGTCTTTGCGGCACCTTCTGCGCTAGTAACGATTAATGGATCAATTGTTGAAGCGGTAAATGGTGCCATAACACTAGTAAGTCCTAACATTCTAGAAAAAATACTTTTAAAAGATCTTTGATCGTTATTACATTTATTGGCATCCTGACATGAAGCTTCAAACATGATACCATTTCTGAAAAAATAGCTTGTTGCACCTTTAAGAATTTTTGAAACTCTGGATTCCCATGTTGATGACCCATTTGTAGCATTGTACATATAGGCAGCACCACCTAATATAACGCCATGATTATAACTCCACTCGATATTGGTATAATCTGAACAGTTGGTACTTATATCAGCACCATCTAAAACGGTAGCCGTATCATCATTTAATACAACAAAACCAACATCAATTAGCCAATCAAATACTTGTTCGGCCACTTCTAGGTAAGTATCATTTCCTGTATATCTTCCCAACCTTGCAGCTAATTGGAAAAGACATCCGTTAGAAATAGTGTTCTTATAATTATAACCTGAATTCCAAGTAAAAATTTGCCATCTGACACCACCACCACAATGAGCATCATCCCAACGAGACCAAATTGTATTAAAAACAGCTTGACTCATTGCTAACCAGCCTGGTACATTATCACCTGTAGGATCAGTAAAATTTCTTTCGACTGCATCCATAATTGTTAAACCCCAAACACCTTGATCATCATTACCTTCTACCATAGTTTGATTTTCTGGAATAAAATCATAATTTGAACCGGCTTGATGTAATAAAGCTTCTTGTATTAAAGGTTCGAACGTATAGTTTTGACAAAGAAACATATTTTCAATCATCCCACCAAATGCTTCACCTGCTTGCCACCAAAAATATGGTGGTTGAAACATCCCAACGGTACCACCATAACGGGTACCTAGATAATAATCGAACATACCTTTCTGTATTAAAGCGGTAGCACCGCAAATAGATTCTGAAGAATCTATATCCAAAGTTAAAGCGTTTGTTAACGATATGTATACGAATAATAATGATAACAATATCTGCATCTTGGTTAATTTCAATATTTGTTTATTGTTCCTTTTAATTTTTATTGAAAATCAACTATATTTAACATTTGCTTGTATCGTATATTTTGTAGTTTTATGTTTTCTTCAAAATTGCGCCTTTCCATGCAGGGAGGATAATTATAGAACAATGAATGAGACGGAAAAGATCATATGGAAAAAGACAACATAGCAATATGGAAAGAAGTGATCTTCTTTTTATTTGAAAAGATCGTTGAATGTTTCTTGATTGATTAAGCAAATTATGTTTGTATTTTTAAGTTTTTTTTTTTTTTCTACGACTGTCGTTTTAGTTATGATATTTCCCATAGTATACAATCTTACGTAACGAATTTATTTATTTATTTAATTATTTATTTAAATATCTATTTATTTGTTGGTTTATTGATCGGTATTATCTTCGCTCAGGTTCCAATCTTTAGCTGTGAGACAATATTTTTCTGGAGGTAGTCTGATACCCCAGGATCCCATAACCTGAGGTAAAGCCTTCTTATTACGTTCAGCAGCCAATTGCAGCAGCAACTCCTTAGGTGCTGTTGGTTTGAATTGGTACTGTGTTCTTGCTGCAATAGCCAATCTTATATCTTCTAAAGTGAGTTTTGAGTTAGCCGCAGATGCATTACCAGAGTTACCTGCTGCAGCATTAGAAGCTGAGCCTGACCCGGATGCATGATCCGCAAATTGTGTTTGCTGCGTTTCTGTAGGCTGCTGTACCTGGTTGGCCGACATGTAATCGTTATACACCATGGCATCCTTGAGAACACCCCTGGTGTACCTGTATGCAAAATCCATAAGTTGTAGCGGCACCTGGTCTTCGTACTGGTGGATGGCCTGCGATGCAAGCAGCAGATGCAACAGACGAACGTCCCGAGGCATGTCCTCTTGTGCGACTTCAGGGCCAGCAGATGTGTCTGAGTACATTGTCATGCTGATACGGCGTGTGACTGTGACTGTGTGTGTCTTGAGTTTGCCCTGTTCAAGTACTCACTCACTCACTCGTCCGTTTCGTTGTTTTCATCAAAATTCGTCGCCAATATTCCGCGTCACGTGCGGTCCTCCCACATTCGGTGGCAAATCGACGTCGATTTAAAAGGAGCACAAAGCGACGCAACAGTGGAACGAACAGGTTGCCACTCCTTTGACACGTACAACACTCCATCAGCTAGTTCAAAGCTACTCCACTCCATACTGCTAAATCATCTATAATAAATATATCATCATGTCTGACTGGGATACTAATGTCGTTATTGGTCGTAAGGCCAGAGCCGGTGGCTCTGGCCCAAGAGCCAACGTTGCCAGAACCCAAGGTCAAATCAACGCTGCCAGAAGAGAAGGTCTTGTTCTCTCGGTTGATAAGAAGTACGGTACTGCCAATACCAAGAACAGTAGTGAGGGCCAAAGATTAACCATGGTTGACCGTGAAACCGACATTGTCAAACCAAAGAAATTAGACGCTACTGTCGGTAAGACCATCTCCAGAGTTAGAACCGAAAAGAAATTGTCTCAAAAAGATCTAGCTACCAAGATTAATGAAAAACCACAAGTTATCAACGAATACGAATCTGGTAAAGCTATTCCAAACCAACAAGTTTTAGGTAAGATTGAAAGAGCGTTAGGTGTTAAATTAAGAGGTAAAAATATTGGTGAACCTTTATTTGCCAAGAAGAAATAATCTATTTACATTTCGTCATGATTTTCATATACCTCACATAACCCACTCATACATGCATGCGCATGCATGCGCGCACATAAATATATTGATTAGTTATATCTTATTATATATGTATACATTTACGCTCATATATAACTAAATTAATTAATGTTCTGTTTTTTCTAAACAAGAATCGCTCACCGTCTTCGGAAATTTGAAAAAAAATTTTTTTTCATGTTTACATTAAAAAAAAAAAAAAGTAAAGATAGATCAAAACATAAAACAAAATAAAATAAAATAAAATAAAATATAAAATATAAAATCCCATCACATAAACATAAACATAAACATTAATAGACTTCAAATAGAAAATGGCCACTTTATCATTTACTCCAACTTATGAAGAATCCGAAATATTCTCGATTGCAGGTAAAGCTTTGAAATTATCATCTGCTGAAGATATTCAACCACATTTAGATGCTCTTTCAAAACTTACTAAAGTTAAAAAATTAGATTTTAACGGTAATACTATTGGTATTCCAGCATCCAAAGCACTAGCTGAATTCATTTCTAATAATGCTACTTTCTATGAAAACATTGAAGAAATTAATTTTGCTGATTTATATACTTCTCGTCTCGTCGATGAAGTTGTTGAATCTTTAGAATTAATCCTACCAACATTATTAAAATGTCCAAATTTATCCATCTTAAACTTATCCGATAATGCTTTTGGTTTAAGAACAATAGACTCTTTAGAATCTTTTATTTCAAATGCAACATCTTTATCTCATTTAATATTAAGTAATAATGGTATGGGTCCATTTGCTGGTGAAAGAATTGGTAAAGCACTTTTCCAATTAGCTCAAAATAAAAAAATTGCAAAAAAACCATTCTTAGAAACTTTTATTTGTGGTAGAAATAGATTAGAAAATGGTTCATCTTTATATTTAGCTTTAGGTTTAAAAGCTCATGGTGATGGTTTAAAAAATATTAAATTATATCAAAATGGTATTAGACCAAGAGGTATAATGAATTTAATTTGTTACGGTATTAAATTTAATAAAAATTTAGAAATTGTCGATTTACAAGATAATACTTTAACCGCTACCGCATCTGAAAAATTAGCTGAAGTTTTACCAATATGGAAAGATAGTTTAATTGAATTAAATTTAAATGATTGTTTATTGAAAAAAATTGGTGCAGATTTAATATTTGATGTATTAACTAAAAATAAATTTAATAAATTAAAATCTTTAAAAGTGGAATATAATGAATTAGTTCAACAAACAGTCGAAGATAAATTAATTATTGCTTTAAAAGATGGTAATTTACCCGCTTTAAAAGAATTACAAATTAATGGTAATATCTTAGAAGAAGATTCTGAAGCTTTAGATTATTTACAAGGTATCTTTGAAGAATTAGAATTAGATGAATTAGAAGAATTAGATAGTGATGAAGAAGGTGAAAGTGATGATGAAAGTGATGATGAAAATGAAACTTTCCAAGTCATTAAAGTCGAACCATTAGAAAAAGAATTAATTGATTTACAAATCGAATCTTTAAGTGAATCTTTAGCTAAAACAAAAATCTAAAGAAAAAAAAAACAAAAAAAAAAAACAAAAAAAAAAAGTACTTATATATAGTTATTCCTATTTATATATGATAAATTTATATCTAATTGTATGGTAAAATAACAAAAGAAAATAATTAAACAGGTAAATCAGTAAGTGTCTTAAACTTATGTAAAAAGACTCCCACCAGTTTACTAAATTACTTTCATTTCTACAGGGATAATAAAAATGGAGATTATATTAATTTTAATAATACAGTTTTTTTTAAAGAATTAAATTATGGTGAACTTTCATCATTATTAAATGTCATTGCATTGACGAAAGATTCAATTTTTTCTATTTTTCTTTCTTCTCGTCAGTTTCATCATTTTTAAAAATCAAATCATTAGGATTAAAAAGATGTTTAGAAAGAATCTTATTTAAAGAAAACATTGTCATTTTACTACCAAAAACAGGCTCCATTTTCTCATCACATAAAATTTCTCTACGATCAACAGGATTTTGTAAATCGTGTTCTTTAATATAATCCCAAACCATCTTCACTACTTGAGTTCTGGGTATTTCTGTTTCACCAAGAAATTCTTTCAATTGATCACTTAGAAGAACATTTCTTCCCGATAATGAATTATTAGCACTACTTGTTTGTTTTTTCTTCTTTTTTGGTTTGGTTACTTTATCAGTTTTTGAAGTTTTTGAAGTTTCTTTTCTTGTTCTTTTGCTCGAAGTTTCATTACCACTCGTAGCTTTTTCATTTTCAATCCGTTGCATTAATGATGCCAGCTCTTCATCTTTTTTACTTAGATATTCCCTTGTCACTAAAACTCTAGGATTTGACTGTATATTATCAAATCGTTCAACAATCAATTCATTTATTTGTTTTCTTTGAGAATCTAAATTAAGGCCAAACAGTTCTTGGATTGCCTTTCTTATTTTTTTGGGACTAACTTCATCAGGGTTCGATGCGCAGATAATGGCATCAATCATTGGTATGTAATTTTCAAATTCTTTAGTCATTTTTTAAAACGGCCTTAAGTTGTTTTTATACATATACATACATATATATATATATATATTGTTAAAACTTGGAAATCGAACACAAATTAGGCTATAATATAATCTTTTTGTATTGTTTTATAATCAATTTACCTTTTTTTTTTTTTTTTAAATAAAAATAAATGTTTTTACAACAAACAAAACAGAAAAAAAAAAAAAATTTTTAAAAAAAAAAAATAAAATATTAAAGTTGCTTGAGAAGCCATTTCGAAGAACAATCAATGTTCAAAAAAAGAAATAATTGCCAATAATAATATACAGTATTTAAAATAATAACATACACATATATATGAATAGATATATACATATACTTAAAAACAAGTCAGTGTGACTAGCGCAAATATTTATGGATATGCTTATCTTGATGCATTTTTCAAATTTTTCTTTTGTTGTCTTTCATTCTTCTTGATAAGTTTAACTCTTTCTTGTCTACTTAAAGTTCTTGGATCAATCATTTCATTCTCAGTACCTTGAACTTTATCATCGACTTCAACTAACCATTGATCATCCAATTTTTTGTTAGCACCTTTGTAACCCCACTTTGGAACCCATTCTTTAGTGGCTTCGTCAAATACCATCTTACCAGATTTTTCTTTCGATTTAATACCTTTCTTAGCAGCAAATTTCTCCCATTTGGTTGGAGCTTTTGCTTTTGGTAATGGTTTTTCTCTTGGTAATTCAGTAGTTGGTTCAGGTAATCTCAATAATGCCATACTTGCACTTTGTCCACTGGAACCACCAGCAGCATCAGTTGTAGCTTTAATTGGAAGAGACAATAATTGGTTAATAAGAAGTTGAACATTGTCACGAGTTAAATTCTTTAAATTTTCTTCACGTTTACCATTAGAAGAGTCAAAATCATTTTTATCTAGGACATTTGAATCAAAAACAGTTAAGTTACCCAAATCATATGTGACTGGGATAGGCTTTTCAACGGTGACAGGTAAACTTTTGTAATCCTTAGTTTCAGACATATTAAACACGGTTATCTTGATTTGGTACACCAAAAGTGAAGTTCACAGCTTTAATATTTCAATACAATTTTCCTATTTACAAAAGTTCAAATTTATTCTACTTCATGTTTTTTTTGTGTGCATCTCATCGCGCTGAAAATTTTTTAAAAAATTCAATCTTCACGTGATTTGTTTTGAATATAAATAAATTACTATGGCATTGAATAAATTTATTTAGTGCATATTAAAAAACTATATTGTTATGTCTAAAGTTCAAAAAGCTTTCGAACTACTCTACTTGTGCTAGCATCACTGGAAAAGTCCCAATTTTTTCGCACTGATCTTTTCATATAATATCTAGAATCCGAATACGATTGAAGTATATCAAAATTTGCTCCTAATTTTCCGTCCAAACTTTTTTTGCTTGATATATCCTGTTGCAATAACATTTCTCCACCTGAAAGAATTTCAAAATATTTTAACATGATTTTAGTGTAATTCAGTGTCACCGATTCCAATACTTTATTTGTCATATTAATAAAAACAGGCAATTCCTTATGGAGTGTGTTTTGCAGCGTTTCATAATGTTTGCCTATAACGTCCCTCTTAATATCATACATGTTTGTTTTTTTTTCCTTCAAATATATGATATAATCTTTCTTTAACGTCCTTAAATCATTTAATTTGCGCCCAACAATGTCACAAAGCCTAAGCATGGACTGAAGTGGCATCATCACACTAACTTCCAAATCGGTTAGCCTTAAAATCGTTATTTGTTCTTTTGTTCTTTGAATTGTTTCCATATATGATGAAGCAATTGAAAAAAGGGTTTGCTCTCGTTCCCCACCGTATCCGTTCGGCGGTTCTAACCTAAGCATGTTGTTCCAAAGAGTAATATTTTTAAAGTTGACATCTGGTATTTTGAACATATCAACCTTATGAATAACCAACTTTAATTTTACCAAACCTTTGTATATTTGTTTAAATTTGGCAATAAATTCGGGAAGTGAAGAACTTACATTGATATTTTGCTTTTTATTTTCTGTATTGGATGCTTTAAATATATTTGAAACGTTTGCGTCAATTGATTTAGACTTGAAATCTTCTGATATATGTGAATTTCCAGAATAGTAACTTGAAGATTCGGAGAATATGTCGTTCGGTCTTAAATGTTCAATTTTTGGACCACTCGTGTAAGAAGGGAGTTGTTCTGGAGATGCATTTTGTGAGTGTCTTGAATCTATTTGAAATTTATTGTCATAACTTTGTATTATATCAACGGGCGTTAAAGCAAAGTCATACATTTCATTTTCTTTATATTCATTAATTTCAAAGTTTAAAGATTCGTTGAAAAGTGTAAATTTTTCCAAAACCTCACTTAATTTTTTCTCAAACCTTTCCGTCAATACACCAGAGCCCGACCTTTTCAGTAATTTAATATTCTCTATCCATTCATGAACTCTCTTCAAAGGTCTTGTTAATATATCCTCCAATTTTTGAAAATTTGCTTCTCTTAAACAAATCTGGTACCATTTATAAAAAGTTGTTGGATTCTTGCTTCTTATTTCTTGAAATAAATTCATCTGTTTAGAATGTGCAATTGCATAAGTAGAATACGTCGATTTAATTCGAAACAGATATTGCTCAAATAAATTACCCATATCCAATGTATCATAATATCTTATTTGAATTTCCTTATTTGTCTTCAATTCATTCCAATTAACAACATCCAAAGGAAAATTTCCATTTTTCACCAAAGCGGTTTTTATTTGCTTAATAAATATATTACTGACAGATGCTATGGTATCAATATTACCAAACAAAAGCAATTCATCACTTGAATTGACACTAATAATGGCATTTTGAAGTTGCTTATTTTCATGCAAAGCTTTCCTGTAAACTGTATTTGCCATTTTCATTAAATCCATATATTTTGTTTCAGAATCAACCAAACCTTCTAATACAGAAAAAAATTCTTCATTTTTGGTGAATTGAGTTGTTCTTGGTGTTTGTGTTCTGGATTTTATTTTTAAAATATCTTCAAATTTTTCAAGATTTAAAGGAGAATAAGTCTTCTTAGAATTAACATTAAAAATTTCATCTAAGTCCAAACTTGCCGGCCTTTTAAGTAATCGACTGCTGTTCGTGGATATTTTAAATGAATTCTTTACTTGGGGAAATTTTGGTAACATGTCGTCTTTGTCATGAAAATAATCATTATTGTAATCCCTGATGGGTGTGAGGGTTGATTTCGCTGGACAATGAAGCTGATCTAGTAGATGAGATGTCTTATACATTGAATGAAGTAAACGTTGTCTGTTAATATTTTTCTTCTTTTTTTTCAATAAAATGTCTTGAAATTATAAATAATCAACTATCCTAGAAACAAAAAAAACCTTTCTTTTTTTTCAAAAAAAAAAACATTCCGCCAAGATCTAATTCAGGTATGCCAATTTTAAATGAAATATAAATCACTATTGCTTATAAATAAAATGTGTCGTTGCGCCTGTTGTGCTTTTTTTTTTTTAAAACATGTTTCCGACTGGTTGCGAACGCCGCGTCATAAATGTTTCAAATAAGATTCAGCATCGCAAGAAAAAAAAATGAATGCTTTTCTAAAAATTGCAAAATATAGAAAAAAACCAAAATACTTGTATTGCTTCAGCCATTTTATTTATAATAATTAAAAAAATCTATAATGTCAAATTATCATACCCCAAACCTCCTTTCCCAATAAATTCCGTAATTACTTTGAAGCGGTCGTTATTACCTTCGTCATTGTCTAAAGCAATATTAAACAAATCCAATTTATCAGAAATTGATTGTTGGGTTTCATATAATTTGTTTGAAGTTTCCAAATCTATTATACACTTTGGGCACTTAAACATTTCTTTTCCGGTACCCGAGAAATCTTCTTCGTTTAAACATCCTTGATGATATATATGCCCACATTTAAAGTAAACCAGGGGAAGATCCAGTGGATTTCCGCACATATGGCATAGTTGTTCCTTTATTTTAATTGTTTTAGGTTCTTTTTGGTCAGTGATAACTTTCAAATTAGCTTTCTTCTCTTTCAGTTCCGTTTCATATGACGTTATTAATTTTTCATTTTTCATTATCTCTTCCTCACTTTCTGTAACAAGATTTATAAGAAATTCTTGAATAAAACCATAAGTAATAACATTTGAAATTGACAAAATTTGTAAAATATCTAACGTAGAAATTAAATTATTATCAATGATTTTTTTCAAAAGTTTTTTCTTAAGCACATTTTCTCCACCAATTTCTTTAAGAACCTGTTTGGAGGATACAAAATAAGTCAGGGCCACTCTATAAAGATTAGGGTCTTCGTTTTTATGATTTTCAAAAAATTTTAGACAAGTACTTGGTTCTTCAGTTAGCGTCAAAGATCTGAACGCATTCAATAAACTTATTCCAGATGTTTCTCCAAACATATTGTTTGTATCGGCTGTATCAGCATCATTCATACTGTCATCTTCTTCGCAAGATAAAAACATATCAACTTTATTCATATGAGATATCAACATCATTAATGAATTATCATTTGCCTTGTTGTTGCTTATTCTTGTTTTGACGCTACTAACTTGATCCATGTTATTTTCATCATTTTTACTAACGAGTTTGTTACTTTCTTTTAAAATTTTTTTGGCTTTCATTTTCCAGTCAGCTTTACGTTCTGCTGCATCTTCGTTGGCTAGTGTCAAATATAAATCATAAAGTGTAGTATATATTACCTGTTTATCCTCATCAAGACCTTCATATCGTTGATAACTCTCAAGGCATGCTTCTAAAAAAACAACAAATTCAAAAGGTTTTGAAATGAACGAGCTAAACACGATGGATGGTTTAGGTGGATGATATGTTGGTTTAGGAGTTGTGGGTTCTCCATCTGCATTTTGTATATTTCCAACGCCAATAGATGTGTTCATATATCCCATAAAGGCAGTATAACTATAAAATATTTTTTTAAAATCTTCGCTTTTGGCCACTTCATTTTTCCCATCAATCTGAGATTTGTATGCAGTTGGTGTGTAATTACCAGTGAATACATCTATTAGAAGGGCATTTGTATCATTTGGTAATGTCTCTAATAATCTTTTTGAATACAGTGCAAGAATTCTCAGTGTATCATCAATTTGCAAACTTTTTATAAATTTTAATGCAGTCCATGGCTTATTTAAAGAATCTAAAAGAATTTCCACAATACACACAGGGTCCTTAGAAAATTTTTTTGCTAGTTCGTATTTTTGAAAGGCAAAATTGGATTCATCTAACAAATTTAGCACAAGGTTAAGATCAAATAGGTCTTTGTTGCTGTATAAATATGTTTCATCATCAATATCCTTTTCAATAACATTTTCAGAATATTTCCCTAATCTACTAAAATGTGTAATAAAATAATCAATACCATCTTTTTTTCCTAACTTGATCAAGATTACTAACAACAATGTAACATGATCGGCGCTCGCAATCTCCTTTTTAATTAACGACCATATGTAATCTGCTAAATTTTTGATCCCATCGGGTTCAGACACGCCTTCAATTCCAAATTTCGCTATAATTTCACTTGTTTCTACTACGTCCAAACATTGCATAAATTGTTCAGTGGCCTTAGCTTTTTGGCCTTTTTTATACAAATAATCACCAAATTTTTTATGAATCTCTTGAACTTCTAGTAAATCCACGTTATGCTGTGCAGACATATCTAATGCAAAAGGGAATAATTCCTTCTGAATCACAATATCCAATTGTTCTTTTAACGGTTTTTCAATAATTTTATGTAACGTTCCATTTGAAGTCAGTAAAAATAAAAAATCAGATTTGCCTGAACGTGTTCTTAAAATATCCACCACAGCATAGGTAATAATAAAATTTAATGAAATAATCTTGTTCTTGATATCTAAAATTATTATTCTATTGATCTTGGTTGATTGTAACTCTTGGACATCCAATGAAGTTGTTTGAGAATTGTTTTCCTCACTTACTAAAAGTAAATGATCTCTATCAACAACAAATAGCTTTTTGAGTTTATGACCTTCAAACGGCAAAGATCTCCTTTCAGCATTTTCCTCATAAAATTCAATGATATTGTTTTGGAAACATATAAATTCTTGCGTGTATGGACTCAAATAACTACAATTCAAATCAACACCGCAATTTTCATTTAATATGAAATCAGCTTTACCTTTATTTTTCCCCGAAGTATTAAACAGTAAAACTTTAGTAGTTGTAGATACAAAGCATAGTGTTGAATCCTTATTCAAAAATAAAGAGGTGATTGATTCGTTGTCTGGATCATCGTAAATTACCCTTTGTTTAGAACCTCGATCTCTTGATAAATCTCCTCTAATTATCAAAATTCTTCCATTTATAAATCCCACCGCAATGCAAAACAAATCTTCTGATATCGAGACTGCAGATATGGGATATGTGTTATTACCGTTTTTTATTTCAACTAGGGAATGATATGATCTAGAGTTGGAAGGTAAATTGCTCAGTTTATAAATTTTAAGAAGGGAAGGCAACCCTGTCTGTTCCCCAATAGCTAACAAAAATTTTGAATTTATCGCGTTAAGGTGCGTTATTTGATAACCATCATCAAATGCATTGAATTCATGTTTAACCTTAGATTCATAGATATTAACTATTTTAACAGTAGTCGATTTTACTGCCAGTGCCAATGTCCCATCGTCAATTAAAGTTGCAGCAGATAATGTGGGATCCGAGTATAAAGGAGAACCAGAACCTAATAAAGGATCCCTTATGGGCAGATTCTCATAAAATTGAAATTGCCTCCAAGAATTAAAAGACATTGGATAATTTCCTTCCTTAAAAAGATGTAATTGAAACACAGATATTTAAATCTAGCCTAGTGGTAATTATTTATGCTGTTCTTTTTCTTTGGCTGGAATTTTTGATCTTTTACATTTCAAGATGACATATTTTATAGATATTAACTTGGAATCATTCTTCAAAGTTATCCGAGAGTGTGTGGGTGTTAAACGTTAAAAAAACTATTTTTGAATATATATAGTATTTTTTATATGACAATGATGTTAAATATTATTCTTATTTATTGATTTTGTATTAAGTAAACACAATATACATAATTTAAATTACCGAATTTTTAGAAGTCAGATAATTTGACACAAATTTATACACAACTGAAAAAAATTATAAAACATCCTTTAAAAAGTTCTAATCAGCTTAGTATCTTCTTTGTGGTCTTTGGTTTTGAGATCTGTCTTGGATGTAAGTACCTGGAACAATGTGTTCTGGTAAGTGCAAGTAGTCTCTTAAGTATTCAACACCTTCTTCAGTTAAGGTGTAGTAATAGTATTGCCATGAGAATTGAGTCTTAACGTAACCCTTAGAAGTTAAGGATTGTAAAGCCTTGATAACATATAAGTTTTTGGTATCAATTTCATCGTGCTTGGCTTGGTTGAAGTCCTTCTTGGCAACAACAACACCTTCTGTTTAAAAAAAAAAAAATCAAACATAAAGTTTAATTTCAAATTTGTTAGTAAAAAGTTTATAATTTTTGTAAACTTCACTTTAGAAGCATTTTTCAAACTTAAGATGGGAATTGTATCGAAAATACAACATATTTCAGCCTTTCGTATTGTTAAAAAAATTATGGGTACTCCTAGTGATGACGGTGCTTTTTTGATTCTTACAAGGTTTAAGTAAATCACAGTTTTATTAGTCTCCTTCACAATATGCCACAATTTAAACATTTTTTACATTTTCGTATCATTATCAAATCCCTAAAAATATATTATGTTCCCATCGCATTCAATATACTATAGTTTTCATAACTCTCATAATAAGTCTTTTATAGCGGTTTTTTAACATACCTTGGAATAAGTATTTGTGAATCTTAGCTCTATCTTCCTTTGGCATCAACATCTTGAATATTGGATTTATGATCTTCTTGCAAAACTTGTCTTTGTACCACTATATTATTATAGCAGTTTTTAGTAGCCCGTTCTTAACAATAATAACTGAAATAAAGACTCAAATGAAATTAGCTTTCTGGGTGCGCGCCTTCCAAAATCTGTTGGAGTTGCGCGTTTAATAAAAATTTTAAAAAAAACCGTAATAAAATATCTTCCACCTGTACATTTGGTTGTGTACGGATGTTCTAAGTCAAATGTTGAATCTGGATTTTTAGTTTGTTAGTTGTGTGTGGTCTTTAACAGCACGTCGATTACTTTTCTATTGATGATGGATATTTACATATGCGGATTAAAGAGACTATACACAAATTTATTTATGAGCAGCACTTTTTTACTCCTCTTGGTTGGCATCAAAAACATCCATGTAGATATCAGGCTTGAAGGGCCACTTATAGAATAAGTCAGTGATGTATCGAAACTCTTGAGCCGTGAATGATATTGGACACCTTCGTAGAAATTCTTTTTCCTTTATCACTTCTCTAAAATATTCACGAGCACCATGACCCAAGGATTCAGCTGCGTCTTCAAACGCTGTTTTTTTTAAAACCAGCAAATATCTTGTCACATAATTCCAATGATCAATGTCTAATTCGCAATTGATCGGGTCAACTTCTAATAATGCCATTGAATTGTTTGATTTTTGAAGAACGCCTTTGGTGCTGAAGGTAACCGGCTTAAATTTTTCAATAAGAGATTGATCGATTTTTTTCAGTTCCTTATCATCAGTAATGGCCACTAATCTTGAATCGGTGAACGTTTCCAACAACACTGAACACTTTGTGCGTGCTTTCGTACCTCTAACGGCAAATAGTTTACCTGCTACAGCTGTGGGAACCCAAATGAGCATTTTAATTCTTCCGAATCTATGTATCCAATTTCTATTGGTAATGCAATTAAACCATTGCATTAGCAGGCCTTCATTTTTTTTATTTGTCATATTTGCCATCACTAAAAATTCATTGTTGATTTTGTTTCTATCTTGCCTCGTTGGAACAAGCCTTTTTTCTTTTTCTATTAATGTAATATATGAAGCCCAATCATATGGATCAAGTTTTGAAAGTTCAAATTGAGGAACATCACGTAAATTTGTTTCTAAAAACTTCCTAAAAGCCAGCCTATTTTCCATTATTAAATGCTGCTTTGGATTATATTTGCTGTTAAATAAAAGAGACTGCTGTGCAGGACCAGCATATAAATCTAGCACTTTTAAATTCTCGCAATTACCATAGGTATTTTCAAGTTTTAATTTTTTAAATATCTGCGTATATGGTTCAGGATTAACCAGAAATGAACTGTGATAAAACTTATTTATTTTCGAAATGGATTCAAATGTAAACGCCTTCAGTGACATTTTTACCAAATTTCTGTATGCCTTATTCACGGGTTCCTGAACTCCACTATACTTGGTTCATTATAATTCTTAGTTAATATATAGTTTTATTCAAAAACCGTAAAGCATCACATTTTCATAAAATTACCCTGTTTTTAACAAAATATTGTACGTCCTTCCCATTCGCATTCATTTTTCAGTTAAAAAATCATATAGAAATCCAAAATATTAATCGTAGAAGAGTTTAAAAAAAAAAGCATTGAAAAATTTGAAATTATTGCAAGGCTTATTAATTATTGGTGAATTGATATCAAAATTAAAATTCAGATACAATGGCAATTTTAAAAATTAAGAAACCGAGAGATCCAAATGAAGCATCTGCAATTAGTGAAGAGACTCCAAAACTTAAAAAGATACGTATAAAGAGAAAAGCTAATGAAGAAGAAGAGCATTTAGCAAAGCCAAAAATAAAAATCAATTTAAAGAAAAAAACAGATGCTTTGAATATAAGTAGCCCTGTAAACAAGGAGAATCCAGGTTCTTTAAAAGTAAAACTAAGTATTAAAAAAAATGGTAATCCTGAAAAAATACCGAAAGCTCCGAGATTAAGATTAAAACCCTTGAGAGTGCCCGGTGAAGGTTATGATTCTGAGGTGTCAGATATTGAAGAAGATCCCCTAATTGAATCTGGGATCATCTTGAGGGTTTTACCTGATTTACAAGTCGAATTTATTAAAAATTCGATAGAATCAGGTGATTACTCAGGAATAAATATAAAATGGAAAGGTGAGAGACACGCAATTGTAAATATTAACTCGTTTATGTATGGAGCAGTACTGGTCGATTTGCCAACTATAATAGAAGTGAATAAAAGTGTGGATAGAAAGAATTTGTTGAAAACATTTGACGTTAGTCAAATACTTCTTTGTATCCAAGTAATTGAAAATGAGGATGACGTCTTTTTGTTGAACCCACCAGATACGGAAGACCTGGTTTCAAAACATTATAATGACATCAAAGACGAAATTAGTGAAAACAAAAAACACTTTTTTAAAACCATGCATGCTAATCAGTTGAGTGAAGTTGAACAAAAATACATTAACGAAATTACGAGCAAACCATATGATTACAAACATGGTATAACCCCCCCTTTATATAATGTTAGAAATAGGAGATTCAGGAGGAAGATGGGGCCAACTGAATTTGAGTATGTTCAAAAATTTGTTGAAATGTTGCTGAAACAAGATGATCAATCAGAGGAAGTAACATACGAATTAATTGATGAAACTGATATTTCAGGGAAATCTATTGGATCATCTGCTGTTGGATTATCTGATTTGAAAGAACCAACGAGTGGATATGAACGCACGGCCCTTGATGAGGAAGAAGATTTAGATTTGGAAGCTGCATTCGAGAGTGAAGGAGAAGATGAGGCTATCATAAATATACAACAAACAAATTCTGAGAATGGACAAACTGCAGGGGTCGAAGATGTACCAGAAGAAGAAGAAGACGAAGACGAAGACGATGAGGATGATGAAGAAGATGATGAAGATGAAGATGATGAAGATGATGAAGATGAAGATGATGAAGATGGGGCAAACGATGGTAAAAATGAAGATAGACAACATGCTAAACTGCTAACCGCAGAACTAAAAGAATTGGAAAGTACTTTAATTCACACCAAGCGTAAGGCGGAAATGGCAACCAATCCACTCTTGAAGTCAAGATTTCTTGAAAGCATTAAAAAATTAGAAAAGGAAGCTGATTTAAAACGAAAACAATTGAAAGCAAATGAGGAGCAGTTACAGAAACCAGATATATCTGAGAGTGCAAGTTATGGACACGATGGTGATGGGATTGCTGTAGAAAATCATGAAGATGATGAGGAAGATGATGATGACGATGAGGAAGATGAAGATGAGGAAGATGATGAAGATGAGGAAGAAGAAATTGAAGAACCTGAGGGAATAGTCGAAGAAAATCAAGAAGATAATGATGATAACCTGCATAATGTTGCTGAAGAAGAAACTAAATTAGAAGCCATTAATAATAACTCTGAAGAATTAGATCAAAATGATATTGATATGATGATGTTGTTTGGTGCTGAAGGTGACGATGCAGATTAAGTAAGTCGTTCACTTGTATATTTTTTTAGAATCACTTTTTGGTAATAAATAGAATGTAACATTAAAAAAAAAAACACTTTGTTTCATTTAAATTATTTTTTTATTATTTTTAATGTTTTGCTTAAAAGAAACGATTTTCATAAATTTTTTAAGAAAAATAATATTAATTACCAAAAAGAAATCATTGCGATATTATTAATATAAAAAAAAAATTCATTAAAAAGAAAATTTTGAAATTAAAATTATTTTAACCTGAAAAGGAATTTATAAAAAAAAATATTTTTTTTCCACGTTGCATATATCGAATTCTTAACAATATTTTAAAATTAGCTTACAAAATATCGTTAAAAGTAATTAAACATTAAAAACATATTTTATCAACGTAATGGCAAACATTTTTCACCGAGCTTGTGACCAAAACCTTTCTAAACAAATATACTAAAACAATTTGATTCAGGTATTACGCAATGTTTTTTTTAAATCTGTAAAAGTAGTGTTGTTGATATTTATCTTTATTATTGATAGAACAACAAAAAATATTTCCGACCAAATACCTGTCGCTTTGAACGATTTTTTTTTTTTGGCGTTTACAAATTTCGGCGAAATGGTTCATGAAATGCCTTTTGAAGAATAAACAATTGTAATGTAAGGGCATCTACAAGCGTCTGCAAACTGCAAAAAGAAGGTTTAACGGTACCTTAAAGAACATAAAATTGAATTCAAACACCAATCAATTGCTTTTTTTAACAATAGTGTTTTTAGTTATTTTGATTACCGTAATTTATACATTTTTAACGTCCTTCACTTTTTTTTATTGCAAAAAGGCATCTCGTGAACATAAAGCGATTGCTACAATTATTTGAATACATTTTAACATTTTGTTTGTATTATTACGATAACAAATTTTTGCAAATACTTTTGAAACAGAATAAGATGAATACGGACTTGCCCACAAGGCAACTCACAAAGGAAGAAATTAATCGGTGTTACTTAAGATGGCAGCAGTTAAGAAATGAACATGGCGAGAATGCACCAAATATTCCAGAATTCATATATTTCACTCGTGTATTACAAGTAGCTGCAAAACAGCAGCAAGATGCACAACAACCACAACCACAACCACAGCCAGAGCAACAGTCACAGCCACAGCCAGAGCAGCAACAGCAACAACAACAACAACAGCAACAACAACAGCAACAATCACAACAGCCAGCGCAACAACAGCAGCCACATCCACAACAACAACAACAACAACCACAGCACCAACAGCAACAACCACAACAGCAACAACCACAACATCAACCACAGCATCAACTACAGCACCAACAACCACAGCACCAACAGCAACAACCACAACAGCAACAACCACAACATCAACCACAGCATCAACTACAGCAACTGGCACAACAGCAATCACAACAGCAATCACAGCAACAACCGCAACCGCAACAGCAACCGCAGCTGCAATCGCAACCGCAACAGCAACCGCAGCTGCAATCGCAACAGCAACAGCCAGAGCAACCGCAACAACAACAGCAGCAGCAGGCAGAACAACAATTCAAACGAAGTACCTCGATTCAAGGGCAGGCAAATGACCCAGAACAACAGTCCCCATCACAATCACAATTACCCATTAATTTAATGAAAAGAAATATATCTGGTAATACTATGAATGATCAAATGTCCAATGGTATCAATAACAATAATCCAATGAACGTTGGCTTTAAGAATATTCAAGAAAATGTGGCAAACAAGTTTATTCAAAACAACACAGTAAATAATGATATGATTAAAAATGATAACTCAGGTAATTTAATGAATAATGTAAATACCAACATTGAGAATTTACAAAATCAGCCAATCGATATGAACAGAATACAGTCACAAAACCAATCACAAGATATATTTGCATCCTCAAAAGGCCAACGAAGATCGCCCTTGAATCAGAAGTTGCCATCGGCTCCAACACCTCAGAATCCTGGAATTAACCAGACTCCAAGTGCAAACCCACATGGTCATCATTCAAATATTTTTACTCCAGAACAGTCTGAATTATTAAAAGCACAAATTACAGCACTAAAATGTTTAGTTAACCAGCAAAGCGTTCCTATAGAATATCAGTCTGTAATTCAAAGATCGATGAATAATCCACCTGACTTTAGAAAAATGTTAATGAATTTAAGTGAATATGTAAAAGCTAAAAAACAAGCTGAAATTCAAAATATTTCATCTAATGAAATGGGCATGAAGAGCCCGAACGAAGGCACATTATTAAAAACTGAAGTAAAAGTTAAATCTGAATCTAATAATACCCAAACAGATTCTCGTTTTAATAAATCTACAGATCTTCTAGATAATGCCGTCCCGCTTATACCATCTGAATCTTCTGAGACCATGAAACCAAAACAAGAAAATGAAGGGCATGATACAAATTTCAGGGATCCATCAAAACTAGAGTCTTCTAAAGAAGCTGTATCTGAAAATTTAAAACCGTCATTAAAATTAGAAGAAAATCTGGATGAATTGACTTCATCTAAAAATAATATAAAACCTGAAAAAAATGAAGGCGAAAAAGAACCACCAAAACCAGCTCCACCAATACCGTTAGATGAATTTAGGGAACAAAACTCAAGCATAGAGAAAGTTATTGATTATGAAGACCCTATGGCTATGGTAGATTCTTATAGCGTTCCAAATTTTGCTGATAAATTAATTAACTACAACACATTGTTTCCAACAAGTGAAAATCCAAAATTAATTATTCAACCGGGTTTATTAGCTGAAGGTATTGATATTCACAGAACAACAGAAATTTATCAAACTTTAATTGCATTAAATTTGGATACTTCAGTTGATGAATGTCTTGAAAAATTATTAGATGATAATGAAAGAGACTTTAAAGTAAAGGAAGATGCCTTGTTTGATTATTATGCCTTACAATTATTACCGTTGCAAAAAGCGGTTAGAGGTCATGTATTACAATACGAATGGTATCAAAATTCTTTATTGACTAATTCTCACCCAAATTTTTTATCGATGATTCGAAATATTAATATTCAAGATAGTATTTTAACTAATGAATTATATGAAAAACATAAATTATTAAAATATGAAAAGATAAAACAAGATGAAATAACAAGATTAGCTATAATTACAAATACTTCAATTGGACAATATAATAAAAGAAATGATTTACGCAATAAGAAGTTAAAATTTGGTCATAAATTATTAAACCTTCATACTAATTTAGAGAAAGATGAACAAAAGAGACAAGAAAGGAAAGCTAAAGAACGTTTACAGGCTTTAAAAGCTAATGATGAGGAAGCTTATATTAAATTATTAGATCAAACGAAGGATACTAGAATTACCCATCTTCTAAAACAAACAAATGCATTTTTAGATTCATTAACTAAAGCAGTTAAAGATCAACAAAAACATACGAAAGAAATGATTGATTCTCATATAAATGAGGAAACCGAAAATAAAATTGATGAAATTTCTCGTTTGAAAAATGAAGATGAAAATGATTCGGACGATGAACAACAAAATATTGATTATTATAATGTTGCACACAGAATAAAAGAAGAAATTAGAAGTCAGCCTTTAATTCTTGTTGGTGGTACATTAAAAGAATATCAACTAAAAGGTTTACAATGGATGGTTTCACTTTTTAATAATCATTTAAATGGTATTCTTGCAGATGAGATGGGTTTAGGTAAGACAATTCAAACAATCTCGTTATTAACGCATTTATATGAAGTTAAAAATGTTCATGGACCCTTTTTAGTTATTGTTCCGTTATCAACATTATCAAATTGGAGTGGTGAGTTTGCAAAATGGGCACCAGCGTTAAGAACTGTATCATTTAAAGGTTCACCAAATGAGAGAAAATCCAAACAAAACATAATTAAGTCTGGTGAATTTGATGTAGTCTTGACAACATTTGAATATATTATCAAAGAAAGGGCATTATTATCAAAGGTAAAATGGGTTCATATGATTATTGATGAAGGTCATAGAATGAAAAATGCACAATCGAAACTTTCATTAACATTAAATACATTTTACCATTCAGATTATAGATTAATTTTAACTGGTACACCATTACAAAATAATTTACCTGAATTATGGGCATTATTAAATTTTGTTTTACCTAAAATTTTTAATTCAGTTAAATCGTTTGATGAATGGTTCAATACACCATTTGCCAATACAGGAGGTCAAGATAAAATAGAATTGAGCGAAGAAGAAACTTTATTAGTTATTAGAAGATTACATAAAGTTTTAAGACCGTTTTTATTACGAAGGTTAAAAAAAGATGTTGAAAAAGAATTACCTGATAAAGTTGAAAATGTTGTTAAATGTAAAATGAGTGCATTACAGGAAATTATGTATAGACAAATGTTGAAACATCGTAGACTTTTTATTGGTGATAATCAAAATAAAAAAATGGTTGGATTACGTGGATTTAATAATCAAATAATGCAATTAAAAAAAATTTGTAATCATCCATTTGTTTTTGAAGAAGTTGAAGATCAAATAAATCCAAGTAGAGAAACAAATTATAATATTTGGCGTGTTGCAGGTAAATTTGAATTATTAGAAAGAATTTTACCTAAATTAAAAGCTACAAATCATAGAGTTTTAATATTTTTTCAAATGACACAAATCATGGATATAATGGAAGATTTCTTAAGATTAATTAATATTAAATATTTAAGATTGGATGGTCATACGAAATCAGATGAAAGATCAGAATTATTAAAATTATTTAATGATCCAAACAGTGAATATTTTTGTTTTATTCTATCAACTAGAGCAGGTGGTTTAGGATTAAATTTACAAACTGCAGATACTGTAATTATCTTTGATACTGATTGGAATCCACATCAAGATTTACAAGCACAAGATAGAGCACATAGAATTGGGCAAAAAAATGAAGTTAGAATTTTAAGGTTAATTACTCAACATTCTGTTGAAGAAGCAATTCTTGAAAGGGCTCATAAGAAATTAGATATTGATGGTAAAGTTATTCAAGCTGGTAAGTTTGATAATAAATCAACATCAGAGGAACAAGAAGCTTTATTAAGATCACTTTTAGATGAAGAAGAGAAACGTAGAAAAAGACGTGATGAATTAAATGAGAATGAAAATGATGAATATTTAACTGATAATGAATTAAATGAGATGCTATCTAGAGGTGAAGAAGAAATTAAAATTTTTACTGAAATTGATATTGAGAGAAACTTGAATGATAAGAAAATTGGTATTGAAAAAAGGTTATTAGAAATAAATGAATTACCAAAAATATATAGTGAAGAAATACCGACTGATTCAGAACGTGAAGCTACAGAAAAGGCGCTCAATGATGTTAAATATTCTAATAGAGGATCGAGGGAACGTAAAAGAAAGACATATTCTGATGTTTCTGAAGAACAATGGTTGAAACAATTTGAAGTTAGTGATGATGAAGAAGGAGATGTAAAAATTAAAAAAAATAAGATGAAAAATAAGAATAAAGAAATTAATATATATGAAGGTGATAAAGATGAAAAAGAAGATAATAAATCAATCAGTATAGATACTGTTGAACCTACTGAATTGAATGGAGAGTTAGAAGAAGATATGAATAAAAAACGTAAAAATGATGAAAATGGTGAAAACGATACAAAGAGAATTAAATTAGAGGAATCCAAAGATGAACAAGCAACCATGATTGAATTGAAGAATGAAGAAAAGATAAATAGTGTAGAGAAAAAAGCAATTCATGGTGCCGGTAAGACGTGTACGAAATCGGCCAAGAATAGGAGGAATTCACGTAGTAGTAATAGTAGTGGCCGTGGCCGTGGCCGTGGAAGACCTCCTAAGAATAAAAATGGTCTTGAATATGTTCGAATTGTTAATGATAAAGATGGGAATATTGAAGAACGTAAGAAAGTTAGTGAAAAAGCACAAGAATTATATGATTATATTATTAATTATACGAATGAAAACGGTAGAAAGCTTTCTGAAATTTTTTTAATAAAACCACCGAAAACGTTGTATCCGGATTACTATATGATAATTAAGTATCCAATTGCATTTGATATGATTTTGAAAAACATTGAGACGAATTGTTATAGGACGTTGAAAGAAACATTAGAAGATTTTCATTTAGTATTTTCTAATGCAAGGATTTATAATACGGAAGATTCGATAGTATATTTAGATTCTGTTGAATTAGAAGATAAAATAATGGGGAAGTATAAAGAAATTATGAATGTTGTTGGTAAAGAAGAAAAAATAGATTTTAACGAATTTGATTTGAAGTTTGGGAGTAAACCGCTGGTTATTAAAAAATGAAAATGGACTGGAACCTTTAGGTAAAATTTCAATATGACTAATTACGTACTTACTTATACATGTATAGATTTATATGAAATAGAGTCAGAGATTAATTTTTTTTGTGATTGATGGCACGTTGTTTGTTATCGTTCCGTAGCATTTTCTCGATAAGGGCCAAAACGATGGAAAAAGTGTGTTTGTTTGTTTGTTTGTTTGTTTTTTTTTGTTTGTGCGGATTGTATAAAAAGTGAGTGAGTGATTGATTGAGTGTGAAGAATATACAAGGGGAGGAAACATCAAAGTTGAGAATACGACGATATTGAAACATGTCATTGGGTATTAAAGCTGCAGAAAGATTACAAAACAAGACCGTATTGATTACTGGTGCTTCGTCTGGTATTGGTGCGGCAACAGCATTGGAATATGCTGAGGCTTCGAGAGGTCAGGTCAAATTAATCTTAACAGCACGTAGATTAAGTAAACTACAAGAATTGAAGGAGAAGATCGAAGGTAATTACCCCGATTGTAAAATCCATACTCAAAGTTTGGATGTTAGTGATACTAGTAAAATTTCCCAATTTTTAGATAGTATTCCAGAAGAATTTGCTGATATCGATATTTTGGTTAACAATGCCGGTTTAGCTTTAGGATCCGATGCAGTTGGTGATATTCCAACGGAATCCATAGCTCAAATGTTTAATACCAATGTATTAGGTTTAATTGCGTTGACGCAATTAATTTTACCAAAATTGAAAGCTAAGAACAGTGGTGATATTGTCAATATAGGTTCTGTCGCTGGACTTGAAGCTTATCCTACTGGTTCAATTTATTGCGCCACAAAGTTTGCTGTACGTGCTTTCAGTGATTCTTTACGTAAAGAATTAATTAATACAAATATTCGTGTAATTTTAGTTGCACCGGGTATTGTTGAGACAGAATTTTCGTTAGTTAGATATTCTGGGGATAGTGAACGTGCCGATGCGGTTTATGAAGGTGCAAACGCCTTGCGTGCTGATGATGTTGCGGAATTGATTGTGTTTGCAACATCGAGAGACCCTCGTGTTGTTATTGCAGACTCATTGATCTTCCCAACCACGCAAGCCTCACCATATCACATTGCAAAAAGTGCAAAATAGATTAGAGAAAGAGGCTTCAGTGGCATCGCGAACGTAGATAGAAAGATGTTTATTAAGCATATATAATTACGTCTAATATAGTTGATATATTTTTAATTTGATTTCATTCCATTAGTTCTGTTTCTCGTAACGACAAAGCCAAATCCAGCACTTTCAACTGCAAAACGTTAAATTTTTCAGTTTTTTCACTTCCATCACGTGCCAAAAATTAAAAACACTTTCAAATTGTTTTGCTTTGTAAATGGAACCGTTTGTTTTATCTACAAAGGAAGAAACAAAGATATTTATATAAATATATATATATAAATAAAGAAGCAACCCATTACAAAAGATATAGACAGTCAGCAATGATCACTAAATATTTCACAAAAGTGGTTGTCAGATTCAATCCCTTTGGTAAAGAAGGTATGTTCCAGAAGTCTAGTCTGTATTGATCCTTTCAATTGTATTTTACTAACCCGTTCATTCAGCCAAAACTGCAAGATTATTTTTATCTTCTATACCACCAAAACAAAGGTCTACAGGTACAAAGATTCAAAATACTTTGATTTGTGATAATGATCCACAAGAACCATTGATTAAAATTATCTTTAAAGATAAAAAAGAAGTCGAAGTTAATCCATTAAAATTTTCTTTCTTGGAATTATCAACTTTGCTTGATTCTCATTCAAGAAAGTTAAACTTGAAAGAAATAATTCAAAATCAATAATTTTAATAAAATTCATCTCATATAATTTCATGTAAATATAATAATATCATAAATTTTAATATAAATAATATATATCTAAACATTTAATCATCAATGAAAATAATAAAATATTTTCATTTACAATAGAAAGCAAACAAAATGATTTGTGTTTTCCATTAAATCATTTTTAGTTTATTTGCCGCTTAAGCTTTGAAGGAAAATCAAGAAACAACTATCAAAAATGAAAAAGTTTATATTACTATTTCTGCTCTTTGGCAAAACGATAAACTTAATAAAGATGCAATTTCGCTTAATTAATTTTGTCGTTCTAAGGCTCACAAGATTGTTTTAAAATAGCTTACAAAAAAAGTATTTTGTAATCAATGATAAAAATTTTTCAAAAAGAAAAATGTATATTAATATATATATATATATATATATATATGAATGTATGATAAATGTCTTTGCTTTTACGTTAATACCGTAAATATGGAAAAATAAAGAAAGAAAAAAAAAAAAAAAAAAGAGTGAAAAAAATAAAGTAAAGTTAATAATTTATTTTCATAATATTAAATTTAGAAGATAAACAAAATAAAAATAATTTTGTTGAGTTTTTTTCTCTAATGGATTTACCAGATGAACATACAATTCGTTTACTTATAACAACTGATAACCATGTTGGTTATAATGAAAATGACCCAATTACTGGTGATGATTCATGGAAAACTTTCCACGAAATTATGATGATTGCAAAAGATAATAACGTTGATATGATTATTCAATCTGGAGATTTATTTCATTACAATAAACCATCAAAAAAATCTTTATATAACGTTATTAAATCAATTAGATTATCTTGCTTAGGTAATAAACCATGCGAGTTACAATTATTAAGCGATCCATCAAAAGTTTTCAATTTTAATGAATTTAATAATATTAATTATGAAGATCCAAATTTTAATATTTCAATACCAATATTAGCCATTTCTGGTAACCATGATGATTATTCTGGTAATAGCAATAGTAATAATGATTTATTATCACCAATGGATTTATTACATGCAACAGGTTTAGTTAATCATTTTGGTAAATCAATTCAATCAGATAATATTAATTTAATTCCTTTACTTTTCCAAAAAGGTAATACAAAATTAGCCCTATATGGCTTAAATTCAATTAGAGATGAAAGATTATTTAGAACTTTTAAAGATGGTAATATTAATTTCGAAATTCCTTCTATACGTAAAAATGAATGGTTTAATTTATTATGTTTTCATCAAAATCATAATTCTTATGCAAATACTGCTTTTATACCAGAAAATTTTTTACCAGATTTTTTAGATTTAATTATTTGGGGTCATGAACATGAATGTTTACCATTTTTAAATTATAATCCGATTAAAAAATTTAATGTATTACAACCTGGTTCATCAATTGCAACGTCTTTATGTGAAGCTGAATCAAAATTGAAAAATATTTTCATATTAGAAATTAGATACGATCAAGTTAAACCTAAATTAATTACCATTCCATTAAATTCAGTTAGGACCTTTAAATTGAAAACAATTTCATTAAAAGATTTTGAATTTTTAAGACCAAATGATAAAGATTCAATTTTAAAATTTTTAATTAATGAAGTTGAAAATTTAATTACTGAAGCTAACAATGAAACAAAATTAAAAATGGGAAAAGATTTTGATGATACCGATGTCGATTGGTTAGATCAATTACCATTACCATTAATTAGATTACGTGTAGATTATAGTGCGCCTTCACCATCAAAACCATCATCAGGAAATAGAAATAACGATTCTACTATGTTAGACTATCAAGTTGAAAATCCACGTAGATTTAGTAATAGATTTGTTGGTCGCGTTGCAAATACCAATAACATTATTCAATTTTTCAAATCAAAAAGAAATCAAAATCAAAGACAGAATGAAAAAAAGAAAAACTTTGATTTTAATGATTTAGAAATTCAAAATTTAATCAATTCAAATAATAACAATAACGGTGAATTAGAAATTCAATTCTTAGTTAATGATTTATTAAATAAAATGAATTTATCATTATTACCAGAAATTGGATTTAATGAAGCAATTAAAAATTTTGTTAATAAAGATGAAAAATTAGCACTAAAAAGTTTTATCGATGGTGAAATTACAAATGAAGTTGAATTATTATCAAAGAATATTAATAATGATTATAGTATTGATGAAATGAAAAATTTAATTAAACAATTTAAAAAAAGTCATACAAGTTTAACTAATAACAATGAAATAAATCAACGCCCATCCATTGAAAATTCAAATTTAATTAATAATGAAATGAATCAAGGTTCATCGGTTAAAAAACCAAACTCAATTAACAAAAATTCATCAATCATATTATCTGAAGATGAAATTGAAGAACAAGAAAAAGAAGAAGAAGAAGAAGATGGTGATGACGATCTTATTACTGTCAGTAGTGATGATGAGGATGACTCTTTTTATAATAAAGGATCTGTATCAAGATTGAGATCAAGACAAAATCAAACACCAAAGTCTTCCAGTAAAAAACCAACAAAACCAAGATCAAAGACTAATACAAAAACACCAAAGACGGACGTTCTTAGTTCCTTATTAGCAAGAAAAAGAAAATAGTATTGATGAAAAAAAAACAAAAAAAAACATGAAATAAATTTTTTTTCATCAAGACTCTACATTTCAGATTTAACTTTAAATTCATTCATTGCATTATATAAATAGCATAAATATATTAATTTAATAAAATAATAAATAAAAAAATTAAATAACTTTTAAGACGTTTTATTTATTACCCGCAAATCAACAATAAGCATATTTTTTTAAAAAGTTTAAAAGGCAAAGCAAAGCAAATAAAAAAAAAAATAATTGAATCAAAATTTAGTTGTGAACTTAAATTCAATCATTCCAAAATAAATAATAATAAGGCAATATAATTAAATGAGTAAGAAGATATTAATGTTACATGGTTTAGCTCAAACGGGCCCATATTTTGAATCGAAGACAAAAGGATTTCGTACGGAATTGGAAAAATTAGGTTACACATTATATTATCCAACTGCACCAAATAAATATGCTGCCGCTGATTTACCAGCTTCCTTAAATGACATTGCAAGTACTGAGTCTGAATCTGGTTCAGCTACTGAAGTTGTTGCTTGGATAGAAAATGATGAGATTAATAAAAGCTATTTTTTACCGACCACAACGACTGATTTTTTACATAATTATATAATTGAAAATGGTCCATTTGAAGGTATCGTTGGTTTTAGTCAAGGTGCTGGTGTATCTGGTTATTTAGTAACGGATATTAATAAACTTTTAAATTTATCGCTCGAGCAACAACCAAGATTGAAATTTTTCATATCTTTCAGTGGATTTAGATTTGCTCCTGAAAAATACCAAAAACAATATATAGATAATCCAATCAGCGTCCCTTCACTACACGTACAAGGGGAACTAGATACTGTCACGGAGCCCTTTAAGATTAAAGCTTTATATGACTCATGTACGGAAAATAGTAGAACTATGCTAACACATCCAGGTGGTCATTTTGTACCAAATTCAAGAGGGTTCGTGAGGAAAGTTGTAGCATGGTTGCAAACCTTGCCATGAAACATGGTACAACAGCACTGGCACTTTAGAACGTTGCTTTATAGATCAAATACACAAATGATAAATAACAGTTTTTTCTTCTTACTTCCCTTTAAAAACGCCTTTAAGAACTTTTTTTAATGAAAGCGATGAGCAGGAAACAAAAAAAGAGAGAACTTAAAAATAAATATTTTGTTTAATTTTGTAATTTAATACAAAAAACCAATAACAGACAATCGTGTCAAGATTGTTAATTAAGTTATGTTTGAGCAAAAGACATTACACATCATACAAATCGTTTGCGCAAGTGTTTGGTGTTTGTTTTCTGCTGGTATCATATTTGGTTTTGCAGCTTTTAAAACAGTACTCATTCAAGAAGGAATATATTCCGAATACTGTACTCAAAAAGACGTCTTTCAAAGTCAAAATGTAAGAGAACCATGTATACAGCAAGATTTAAAATTGAATATGATGTTTACAATTAGCGCAGGTTTAACAAACATGATGGCATTGCCAATTGGTTGGATTCTCGATACATATGGTCCACGTGTTTGTGGTTTCATAGGCTCTTTTACGTTAATAATAGGCTCTTTATCATTTGCTTTTGCCACGAATTTAACCCATTTATTTGATCCGTATTTGTTCGGTTATATATTATTAGCCATCAGTGGCCCATTTGTATTTATTTCGTGTTTTCATTTAGCTAATTGTTTTCCAAAGAGATATGGTACCATCTTAGCGACATTGACAGGTTCTTTTGATACTTCTTCTGCTTTATTTTTAGGATATAAAATTTTTTATCAGAAATCAAAACAAACAATTTCAATAAGTAAATTTTTTCAATTTTATCTTTTAGTTCCAATATTTATCATTGTTTGTCAATTAACTATTATGCCACGTAAATCATATAAAAACTTAACTATGGTGCAAAAATTAAACGAACAAGAAATTAATAGTTCATTAATTGAAAATGATGCAGAAGAATCTGAAAGACAATCTTTATTGAATCATGGATCAAAAAAAAAAGTGGATGGTAATGAAGTTACAGAAAAAAATAATCTTTTAGTTGGTTTATTACATGATAAATCTGCTTTAGATCAAATTAAAACCCCTTGGTTTTATTTAATTTTGATATTTGCTACAATTGCAATGGTCAGAATCAACTATTTTATTGCAACGATTAGATCACAAGAAGAATATTTACTAGATAGTACTCATTTGGCTTTAAAGATTAATTCTATATTTGATATTCTATTACCTATTGGTGGTATATTTGCCATACCAATTATTGGTCAAATATTAGATAGTTTAAGTACTTTTCAAGTACTCAAATTAATATCAATTTTGTCAATTACGATTGGTATTTTGGGTTTAATACCTCATTCCTTTTCATTAAACTTGGTCGGAATTATCTTATTAGTGCTATACAGACCATTCTACTATACAGTTGTTTCTGATTATTGTTCAAAAGTATTTGGTTTTGAAACTTTTGGTACCGTTTATGGTCTTCTAACTTGTATTTGTGGATTTTTTAATTTTGGTCAAACGCTTTTAGATTCAATGACTCAATGTATCTTTAATAAGAACCCATTCCCAGTTAATTTCTTATTAGTTCTTACAACTATTGTATCTGTTGTAGTATTAATTATGTTTGTTAAAAGACATATTAATAGAAGCAATGTAACTGACGCTAGTAGGGAAACAATTTTATGTAACAATTCGATATAAAATGGAGGATTTTTTTCAAAACTTATTTATATCATTTATTTATTTAGATTATTTATTCATTCATATTATTTATTTATTCATTCATATGATTTATTTATTCATTCATATTATTTGATTATTAGACATTTTATAATGCTTCATCTAAGAAAAAATGAATATTGAGTATATTTTAAAGAAAAAGTTATAACAAACGCGAACTTAATGGTATAAACAACGACTAGAAATAGCAGAAAAAAAAAATATAATTTAATACAAACAAACGTCTGTTTAAATATAATTACGTATTATACCTTTTTAAAAAAAAAATGGTTTCAATATTTGAAGTACCACCTGAATTCAATGAAGGAATACAATATCAAATTTCAATTTTGAGAAATCAAGAATCGTTTCTGCATAAACGATTTAAAAAATTAAAGAAACAAGTAAAACCAATAAAATACCAATCATATCAGAATTATTTTGATACACATTATTTAGATTATGAAGTTTTATCAGATAGTGAGCCCGAAGAAGAAGAAGAAGATAAAGAACAATTAAAACTCAAAAAGAAAAATAAGAAACAATCTGCATTTCAAAATAGAATCATTACCGCTGGGATTTCTATAGATAGTATCATAGAAGCATCTTTAGATAATGAAGAGAATAGAAGATCCATGAGAATTTCAAGGCAGAAAAAAAATTATGCCGTCACAATTAAACGTAGAGAAAAAGTAGCAAAAGTTACTTCTTTACCTGAACGTTGCATACCAAAGATAAGAAATCCTTATAGAAAATCTGATACTGTCTTAAATATCAAGGATAAATTTATTCCTGAAAAAATTATAAATTCAAACTTAATATATAAACCTGTAAGCATGAAACAAATAATAACGAATAAAAAAATAAATAAAATGTTAAAGGGACTTGCTGAAACTAAAGTTTAAGACCAATTACATTTTTAAAATAGCATTAAAATTTTCTTTTTACTTCTCTATCAATATAAATAAAACATTTAAATATTACATTATATATATATATATATATATTTTTAAACAATTACGGCATTTTTTTAAAGTTAAGAAAAAATATTAAAATATTAATTTTTCTAGCTTATAACCTTCAAATTTTCATAATGAGACGGATTTTCTTCCATTAAACCTTGTTGAGCTTGTCTTAACTTCAACCAAGTAACATTTTTAAATGCATCTTTACCTTTTGTTTGACTTTCAATGTCAGAATTTTCAGAAGCAATCAAACAAATTGCATCAAAACCACCAGCACCAGGAACAACACCAGTTAAGACACCATCTAGTTTCATACATTCATCAAGTAAAGTAGTTTGTACTTGTGGTTCAATATCAGCACCAGATTCTTTAGTAATTAATCTAAAGTTTTTTCTAATTTCATAGATTGCTTCTTTCACAGCTTCTAATTCTGGATATATTTTATTATTTTCTTTTTCATTTAATGAATCTAACATTTCTTTATAATAAGCAAAATTTTCTTTGCTTAATTCATTCATTTTGAAACATAAATTTATTACTTTCATGTTATTTTTATTAATTTCTTCATAAACATTAGAACTTGATGGTTGATTTTCAGCATACCATTTCTTAACTTTATTTACAAGTTTAACGGTCTCAGAACCACTATTAACATCCCCCATAATCAACTTTAAACCTTTTGGTAATTGAATATGTTTGGTTAAAATATTCCAATCTACTGTATTAATTAATGCCTTCAATGCCTTGTGGTATTGCTCTAAACAATCTAATCTTAAAGATGGTAATTCTCCAATAATTTCTGGAGGGAATCGTTTGTAAATAATTGAACCATATGTAGCAGCTGCAACATCAAACCCACTTCCTATTTTACCTTGTGCTTGACAATGAGCAACTTGTGCCAAATTGTGAACAATACGTAAATGTTCGGGGTTAGTTGAATTGAAATTGTTCATAAATACAGAACTTAATGCCGTAGTTAAAACTGTTACCAAACCTGCAGAAGATCCAAGACCAGTTTTTGGAACATCAATAATACTGTTTTTATGAAAATTGAACTGTCTATATTCATTTCCAACAATTACACAGTCATCCTGACCATGATATTCAGGATCAGAATATATATCAATGGTAATTACATTCGATTTATTATCAACTTCATAAAAATAGTTACAAACATTAAAGATAACTTGTTCAATGAAAGGATTAGATAAACCATTGGCTTCCAAAGGCACATAACCTTTTTCTTTACTTAAAGTATAGTTCCACTCATCATCATTGAATTGAGAACTTCTTACTGTTATGCGTAAACCATCGACCGAAGAATCAGCAGTTGCTTGGACAACAGAATGCATACGAGCTGATAACGCAATAATAAACGATTCATACTGAGGATCTAATACTAAATAACCCCCAACCAACAAAGCTTTACCTGGTGCACTGAATGCTCTTTTTTCGAGCATTTTATCTGTTATCGTATCCTTGTATCTATTTTGAAATTAGATTGTCTTCCATTTAGCTCATACTTTTTTCAGGTTGTTTGTTTCTTTATACTTCTGTCGCATCCAAACAAAAGTTTGCCCGATCGAACAATAAACGACTTTAAATCCGATGACAACGACAGCCACTTTTCCTTCACAAATGATGCCAAAGTTTAAATCAAATCGTCAAATAGTTTCAATTTTAATATGTAATTAAAATTGTACGTTGAAACAACAATGAATGAATTTAAAAAAGTTTGTTATCGTCCATTTTAGTATATAGTAACGTATTGACAATATATATGAAAAAAACTTGAAAACATTTATAAGCACTTACTTATTTTTGTTAAATTTTTTTTTTCTAAGGCCACTTCGTTTAAACTTCTTAGAATTATCTTGTGATTGAGTCTCTGTGATGGCCCTTTTACGTTTTCTCAAATTTCTCTTGTTCTTAGAAGGTTTCTTGGCTTTGGCCTTAGAAACAGCTTCTTCCTTTTTAGGTTCAGAATGATCGTTCTTTTTCACCTTTACTTCAGATTCGTTCTTTAAATCTTCGCCTTCATTCTCCTTTACCTTTACACTAGCTTCATTTTTACTACTACCACTTTTATCATCCACTATCTTTACATCAACTTCCGTTTTTATATCTTTATTTTCATCTTTCACCTCAATTTGATGCGATTCACCAGCAGAATCGTTTAGAATAGACTCATTTTTCAGGGATTTCTCACGTTCTTCTTCTTTCTCTGTAGAAACTGAATCATTGACAGAACCATTCTCATCAATTGGAGCGCTTTCTTCGTCGTAAATACTTACTGACACAACTTCATCATTCTGTTTTCCCAAAAACTCAAAATCTGGCTCTCCAGATTCGACGGCAGGTGAAGTAGTTTCTACCGCTGTACCAGAAGATTCAATAGCATTTTTGCTTTTGTTATCTCCAATACTTTTTTCACCATTTTTATTATCATCCAAAGAATTAGTAAATTCCTGACCACCAATAATTGCGACTGGAACTGAAGTAGATTTATCTAAGCTCTTCTCTTCTTCACAATTTTCATTCAATCCTTGTTCATCTACTGAAATATGTAAACTGTTATCATTATCATTATCATCGTCATTAGATTTTTGATTTGAAGAATTTAAATTCGAAATTTCTAAATTGTCATTTATATAAACAGATGTGCTATTATCAGCAGTATCTTCATTTACTTTTGTATCTTCTTTAGTTTCATATTCATGATATAGTGCATCCGCGTTTAAAATGGAGTTTGAAACAGAACGGTTGGAATCTATACTATGCTGCGCAAAACCGATGTCGGTATCATCCATGCCAATATCTAATTCAGAATTTTCATCTTCTTTAATGGGTTGAAACTCTTTCCCAATAGATATCACTGAATCAACGGAATCTTTTCCCACGTTGTCATTATTTGCAGTTTCTATTTCAGACGCAAATGATTCCAAACGTCTTAAAGAGTCCAAAATTTCTGACTTTTCCTGAACAAAAACCTCTTTATCCTTCTCAACGGGGGTTACTGTATTGACAGAATGGTTGGCCATATCTTTACCATTGACAGCTTCTAATTCAGAAGCAATTGATTCCAAATGTTCTGAAAAATCGAGCATTTCTGACTTTTCTTGAATGGATACATGTTCGTCTTTCTCAACAATAACATTTTCTGCTGAATATTCTCCTTTACCTGAAAGAAAATCATTAATCTCTTTCAAATCACCATGAACTTTGTAAGACTGACTACTTAATGAAGTTTCATTCTCCTTTTCAAATTTCATTTCCGATTCTGCTGAAGGGGCAATTTCTATTCCAGAGACATTATTATCATTCATTGTTTGATTTTTATCATTTTCTGTTGTTTCAACATCAACCTCTTGGTCTGGGGAGACCACGTCAACAGTTCCATCATTTTCAACTTGTTCACTTTGTAATTCATATTCGTTATCAGCAGAAATAACATCAAGTCGTTCAACAAATTCATTGGCAAAACTTGCTACATTTTTAATTCTAGATGTAATGGATTTCAATGCGCGAATTGGGGAAGTCAATATTTTTTCTGCAACGTTTGGATGTTTAAAGTTCATTTCGTTTTCAGTAATAATTTCTGTTGGGTTTGTCTCAGCAAGCGTATTCGAATCATTTTCAATTTCTACCGTATCAAGATTTGAAGTCTGGTTTTCATTCTTTTTAAAGTCAGTAATAGTGCCTTCAATCGGTTGTTCAGTTTCTTTTTCAGCTTCTACGCCGAGGTTTCCTGTATTAGCAGAGTTAAATTCATCATTGAACAAGGGTCCTTCATTTTCTTTTTCACCAAACTTTGAGTTTACAAAAATTTCTTCATTTTCATTATTGTTTTCAGATGCAATCTTGAAGTCATCATTGAATATTACCGTACTTTGTTGTTGATCTTTTAAATTCAGTTCTGAATTTGAGGGAATAACGTAAGGTTTTACATCCAATTGTTCATCCAAATTATGCTCAATTTTATTTTTAACGTTTTCGAGAGTTAATTCTTCCCTCCATTCAACAAAATTCTCTTCAAGGATTCTTAGTTTACTAGGAACATTGTCTTGGTTTTTTTCAAAACTATTTTCCATAAAAACATTTTTGGCATCACTTTCTAAATTATCCATAATTTTTTCTTTTTTTCCATTTACTGAATCTTGATTTTCGTCTTCTTCATTATCAATCACTTCAGAAACAACTACATCATTAGTTTCAACAACCGAGTCAAGTGCATTTTCTGTAGACTCAAATTTCCTTAAACTATCCAATACATTATAATTAGCTTTATTTTCAACGGTTTCATTTAAATTTGGTGGGTGAGTATCAATTTCAAATACAGGTTTTCCATTGTCTGGAGAGACTTCAACTAAATTATCTGACTCCAAAACAGTAACATATTCTGATGAATCCTCTTCAATGTCGTCACTTTTTGGTTCAGATGGTAGGTCCTTGGTATTTTTTTCGGAACTTATATCACTAAGTTCCTCTTCTTCTGGGGCCGTAGTTTGAGTTTCGCCAATTAAAATGCTTTCCGACTCAAGCGCACCTAAATCAATCATTTCCCTTCCAGTAAGTGCTTCGGAATGGGAAAAAACATTATTCTTTTTATCATCTTTATCATCATCATATATTGTTTTGTATGTCTGCATTTCAATTTTTGCCAATGTTTCGTTTAGAATATCCTTAGCATTTGGTTCCGTAGCTGAACCAAGTGAAGAGTTAAAAAATGGAGAAACATATGGAACAGAAGGAGGAAATACCTCAGCGTTGTCTTCATGAGAGGATGAACTGTAAACTGAGCCAGAAATTACAATTTCATACTTCAGGGTTTCAGGTTTCTTTATTGGTCGTTTCACTTGATTACCCACCTCTTGATTAAGTTTTGTTTCATCAATTGGTAAATCGTCATCAGCGAAAAAATATATAGAATTACTTTCAAATGAAATGTCTCCAGTTTCATTTTTGGTTGAATTCACATCTTTTCTAAAGATTTTTATTAGAAGATTTTCATTTTGTTTATCAACAATATCATTATCCATGTTATTCTGTTTGTTAGATTTAAGTTCAAAAGTTGTTCCTTCATTGTCATCTTTGCTTTCAAAACTATTAGTAGCAACATTTTCTAAGACATTTTTTTCAAAAATCCCACCGTTAACTAAAGCATCTTCATTAATTGCACCATCAGTTCCCACAGCAGTGCTAGATTTAGCCGCATCAACACAAACCGAACCACTGTCTACATCTTGCATTGCAAAATCACTATCTGAATGCGAGTCTATTACAACGTTCTCAGCAGCCTCGGTTGTTTGTATTCCATGAACAAATTGTTCAAAAGCATTATCTGTATTTATTTTAAGATCTTTATCAAAAGCAGCTGATGGTTCATTTACAGGTTCATCTACCGCAGAATTTATTTGATTAAAAACCGTAGCAGCAAGAGAAGCATAGTCAATTTCTGACTCAGTTTCATTTTCAACAAAAGTTTCATCCTTCTTTACTGAAAAGTTGTTTTCTAGTTCAAAAGAAGCTTCAAGATTTTCACTTTTTGATTCATCAGAAATATTTTCTTGGCTACTTTCAATTTCAAAAACTTCGGATTGTGATTGAAATGATTCTTGTTTGTCTGTTTCAGAATCAGAATGAGAATAGTTCATTGAATCTTGTTCAACTTCAGATGATGGAGAAGTTAGACCCTTGTTTAATAAATTAGCCATATCTTTGGGATTCTCAAAAGACTCATACTGGTAACCTTCACTATTACTTTGATATTTCACTTCTTCAGCAACTTTTATTTTATGAGGTTTCATGAATCTATTCATCAAATTCATCTCTTCTTGATCGTTTTCTTCATTTTGATTTTCATCACTATATTCTTTATCATAGTTATATTTTTCGTTTTCGCTATCACTTTCACCAAAGTTTTCTCTTGAATCTGAAGCTTCTATTTCAATGTTTTCATCATTCGAAAATTTCTGTATAGCTTGTTCAATTGTATTACTAGTGGAAAAAAAGTTGTTGGATTCCTGAGGGCTCTCTGTCTCATAACCATTGGCATTATTACTGCTTTCGTATTCCAACTCATCATCAGCAGTAAGATCATATCGTTCCTCATGATTGCCCTTTCCCTTTTCCAAATCGTGCTCTTTCTTTTCTGGTGGATAATGGTAGTATTGATCGTTAGCACTACCAGCATCCTCTTCATTAATATCGGAATATTGTTCTGCGAATTTATCTGGATTTTCATCTTCAACACCAGATTCCAAATAACTTTCTTCCTCGTTTGGTTCGTCCTGCCCTTCAAATTCATTTAAATAACTCTTTTCTTCATCGTTACTAACTTCAGAGTAAGGTTCAACCTCTTCATCTTCATCAGACAAAATGATGATTGATTCGTCGCTCTTTTCTTCAGAATTAACATATTGCTTTTCATTTTCAAGCTCAACAAATAATTCTTGGTCAGTATTTTTTTCTTCGTGTTCTGTTTTTTGTGAGGGTTCATCAATAAAAAAATCATTTTCTTTCAAATCAGCAATAATAGAATCATTAACAGTTTCTTTAAGATGCTTGAAATCCGTATTAGTGTCAGGTACATGTTCATTTTCTTCTTGCATTAAAATATCATTAACAAAATTTCTTGTTACACGATCTTTTCTCTCTAAATCTTCAATATGTTCTTTGAATTTATTATCATCTTCATCCAAATTGGATAGTATCCCTTTTGCTCTTATAATTAATGAATTAACCCAATAAAGAGCTTTTCTGCTATCTCTATGCACACCGTTGACGGAGCTGTCAGTTCCAGAAATACTATTCCCCAAAGGTTTGGTAACCTTATAGTTCCTAATCGATGGTTGATGCTTCAAACTCTTGTTGTTTCGATAACGTCTCTGACTGAGATGAGATTCAAAGTGTTTCAATTTACGAGTCGGGGTCGTTAAATTTAATTTTGACCCTCTGTTTGTATCGTCACTGCCTGTCATTATGGTCGACGATATTTCGGATTAAACAAAGGTTAATAAATTTAAAAAAATTGGTTATTTTATTGCATATAATTAGTAATGTTCTTCTGTTTTGTATTGTTTTTGTTTGTGAACCCTTTTGGGAAGCACGAAAATAAAAGAAAATCGCTTTCCACGGTGCAGTCAACTAGAAAGAAATTATGAACGATTATAACAGACCACGTCTATAAAAATGCACTATAATTTATTGTTCTCAAAAGTACCCAACACCACAGTTATTTATTTATTTATTATTTTTTCTTTTATTTTTATAATGTGCTTGTTGCTTTTATCGCCATCAAATAGCTGCAATTGCCTGGTAAAATCACAATTGCTTGAAACACTTCAAAAGATAATATACGCATACTGTATTTTGCCAGCAAGTTTTGATCGCACTATCAACTTTATTACGTTACACACACGTAATTTTTTTTTATTGAAAGAACTCTTTGAAGCCTTTAAATAGTTTGTTCTTTTAAATGAAACGTGAAAAATAAAAAAAAAATAACCGCTTTCGACATATGAAAACAGATCACAACGAATAAAGAAAGCAAAACAATCCAAAAATTACAAACAGAAAATTGAATCAAAGATTTAAAAAGATATGGAATTGGAATTGCCGACAAACGCGATTAAGATAAGTTATTTTGATCCATTTGACTTGTTTGAATCTGTTAGGTCTCAATTCGAAGAAATAAGCCCATTAAATAATATCCGCTGGAAAGGAGCAACAAATGGAGGTATAGTGAGGACAGTTAATGGTTTAAATCTTGAATTTATAACAGAAGGTTTCAAATCTGACGTGGAAAATTACATTAGTTTTAACGACGTTCCATATATAAGATTCATAATTGTATCCTGTAGTTCTGTTGATGAGTACCGCGGTAAAGTTCGTCCTTTATTAAGACAATGGCTTCCTGAAAATGATTTGAAAAAAGAATTTAACAGTATCCCCATTATTTTTTTTTATTCTAATACTGAAGTATTGGATAGTAGTAGTTTATTCAAAAATGTTTCCATATTGGAAAAGATAATGAAAGATTTCTCTAATGTTCAAACTTTGGAACTAAAAAGTGTTTACAAGTCCGTTAATGAGAAAAAAGAATTTTGGAATCAATTGGCTCAAAAATTTAAAATATTTTTATTACAAATTTTTGAACAACGATTGTCATATTTGGAACATTTATTATCCGTTAATATTAAAAACACCGAAGAGTATACAAACGCACAAGAGACAGGATATGTTGAATCAGATACCAAATTTAAAGAGCGGTTATTTCTTGAAGAGAGTTTGCTAAATTTGTATTTGGAATTTAACCTTTTTGATGAAGGTATCAATCAACTAATAAATGTACAAAATGATCTCAAAAATTTAATTAATTTTAAACAAAAAGGGTTAATAATCGGTGAGCTGGAAATTCCCTTTAAATTTCAATTAGATATAGATAATAATTCAATTATAAAAATGATGAAAAACGATAAATTTAGTAAATTTTATTTTTTGAAATATTTTCTAATACGTAAGTTAAGGCTGTTAAAATTAGAACAGGAGGATTTGAAAAGAAAGAATAAAAATTTTGAAGGGGAAACGAATAGAATTATTGTTCAAATTTTTGAACTAATTAAAAGTTTTCTTTTTAGCATTGATAAAACTTATGCGGATAATGAATTTCTTTTAGAATTCAAGTATTTTTTTGTTGAATCAGTAATTAATTTATTTCCTGAAGAAAAAATAGTTAACTCGTCTATATTATATGAACTACTGGCTGAATTAATTCTAATTCAAAGAGATTGTTGGTTGCATGGTGTTTACTGTACCAAAAATTATATCCTTATCCAAAAGGAGTTCTCAAAAAGTGAAATTGTTTATTCGTTTAAAAAGTTGAAAGATTCATATGAAACAGAAGACAAGATTCATGAAAAATTTATAAATTTTAACAAAAGATTGATTTTATATTATAGTAAATGTGATGCTAGAAGACAGAGAATAATTGATATACTTTCTACAGAAATTGGTATGTTGCATTATCAAAGAAAAGAATATCAAAAGACTATAATGATGTTTCTTTCATGTTACGAATACTATACCCAATCAAAATGGAATTATATCGGTTTAGAAATATTAAGAATTTTCATTTATTCTTTGATTAAATGTCCAGAAATTAAAACATTAGATATTGACGGTTTAGTAATTCCAATTGTCAAGATTTTAAGTAATTCATTTTTAAATGTTTTAAGACTTTCTCAGGATGAAAATGAAAAAAGAGAAATTTGGGGAAAATTTTTAAAAATTCAAGACCAAGAAAAAAATAATGAAGGAGCAAATAATTTAATTTATCCAGTTGATGAATTTTGTGAATTTAATATTTTAAAAAAAAAAGTAGATATGAAAAGACCAAATGTTTATTCAATAAATTTATGTGTTGATAATGTTGGATTTCCTTCTGATGTCAAATTAAACGGTATCAATTTATTGATTTCAAAAATTGGATATCAAAAAACAAATGAACATAAAATTTTATTTCAAACTACTAGTGTTGAGTTGAAGATGGGTAAAAATTATTATGATTTAGAAACAAAAGAAATTGAATTTGGTGATTTCATTCCAGATTTATTGGAAATAGTTATTGGTGATACAAAGTTGCGTAAGAAATTTCATTATAATGATACCAAGTCTAATTTTTTCATTGATAATCACTTAATTAAAATTTGTGAAATATATCATGAAGACGGTTTTCTTGTCAATGTTGAGCAAGCAAAACTTTTGAAGTTGGGTGAATGTGCCTTAGAAGTTAGTGTCAGTAATCATGAAAATGTTAAAAATTCCAAGATCGAAATTAAATCTTTGAAGGAAAATATAAAATCATCATTTCCAATATTTTTTGGTAATGATGAGAAAAAGAATTCTCTGAGCATTGAAAATTTGTGTGGTAATAAAATTGTACCATATAGTATAGTGAATCAGATTACATCCTTTTATTTAGAAGTTCTGACAACGTTTGAAAAGAAAGATGAAGTTGGATTATTTAAAGAAAGAAAAATTTTTGTGATTAACTGCTACCTTGCCGTGTCTGTATCTGTTGAAGATATTTTTAAGAAGGATTCTTTTTTCTTTAAATTTTTATTGAATTCCTCTTTAAAAGAAGAACCGATTTTATTATACAGTTCTAAATTGGAATTGGACAATACTAATACCATTGCTAGTGAAGGAAAATATGAAATTATTGGAAATTATGAACCCGAATCTGTTATCACATTAAAACCATCAATTGAAGATAGTTGTTTGAATTGTTATAGAATAAGAACCAAGACAAAATTTGATTCAGAAAATGATGTCTTTAATTTGAAAGTAAGATATAACACATTAAATAGACAAATTGATTGTTTGGTTACTGATGGAATATTATTACAAGGTGATGTTGAATGGCTTGAAAAATTTAAGAAATGGAAATTGTTTTGGAATAACGATGTTTTACAGATATTAAAGTATGATTATATTGAATTTCTTGAAAAGAGAGTGATAAAGGTGTCGATGGATAAAAATGGTGAAAAAACACTAAATAATTTGGAAAAACTAATTAGTACTAAGCTGTGCATTGAGCCTTATGTTAAAGAGAAAATGATAAGTTGTTTACAAAAGATCAAGGATGGTTACCAAATTAGTAACATTGACATAGAAGGCTATACTCGAAATCTTGATGCAAGAGAGCTGATAGTTCCAGTGGAACTACCAGAATTTGAGCATTTTTATTATGTTAAATTTACGTTGTGGAATGATCAGGAAAAAAACAATGGCACAATAAAAGAAACCATTGGGAAGGTGGGAGACGTTATAAAATTCAGGGTGGAAATTGAAAATATGAGCGATAAATGGGAAAAATCAAACGGAGAAGAAAAAGAGTCCATAGGTGAACACATATTTGAAATATTGAGTAGCAATGAGTGGTTGGTACAAGGTAAGAAGCGATTCTTGATCTCAGGCGAACGATGCGAATGCGAAGTGAATCTTATTCCGGTAAAGAAGGGCTATTTATCTTTACCGCGGGTGGATATTCGCACCAGGGAGGGAAACTCAACACGAATTGACTACAGCAATGCGTATGAATTGTTTCTTGTACTATAGTAAAAAAGTACATAGACTATATATTGAAATTCGACCTTTCTTTGTATTACGATCCCGTCGTAGGAGACGACAAACATGCCAACAGCAGCAGTACACCGCAGCACAAATGCACTGCACGTGACACATTATATTTTTTTGGTAAATGCGGGTAACGGTAATAGCAAATTTTTTGTTTCAATTTTTCCATTATGAGCTTGAGAAGTTCACTGTGATGGAATGCCGACGGAATGCCGGCGGGTGTATGCCGCTTTGCATGCTGTTGGAATATCTTTAACCCAAAGCAATGATTAATTATCAAAATTTGTTTATTTGTTGAGTGCAGTATTTTTTGAAACTATTCAATTTATTTGTTTAGTTACTGTCTCCCAAGTTAACGTCATTCAAGAAAATTAAAAAAAGCTTCTTTTGTCGATCTTTATTACAAGAAGTACAAGTCAAGGAGTCCACACGCACTCCTATATAAACATATATGCATATTTGTTCAGCAATATATTCATAACTGCTCATTAATAAACTTCACTAACCGACAATGATTGGACCTTCCTCGTTTAAATATCCTAGCTTTTTGTCTAGATCGTCTAGTAATGCCAGTTCCCAATCCAAAAAAACCAAAAAGAAAGAGGAAGAACCCAACACTTCAAACTATGACAGTAAAGAAAATTTAAATGATAGCAAATTTTTTAAGAAAGAAGAAGTCAACGTTTCAGCAAGCAGTTCAACAGCAACTTCAAATTTATCATTAGCTTTTAAAAAAGCAGAATTTGACAGCATTTCAAATACCCCACAAAATAAGAACATTCTCATTAATACAAATAATAACGATTGCTCAACTGGTAATATTGCAAATTCCGATTCTAATTTTGGTTTTTCCGCAAATAGATGTAACAGTAAAAACTATACGAATCATAGAGCTCATTTCGATATACCAGAAATAGATGATGAAAACGCAGAATATTATGAAAATGTGCATTGCGTTAACAACGATGATGGTGATGATGACGATGATGACGATGTTTCTTCATGTGATGAAAAAAATGAAGAATCTTTGAAAGATTATAGACCTGGTGGGTATCATCCAGCTTATAAAGGTGAAAAATATAAAAGTTCAAGATATATATTGGTGAGAAAACTAGGATGGGGTCATTTTTCCACCGTATGGTTAGCATATGATACAATTAACAATCTTCATGTAGCCATGAAAATTGTTAGAAGTGATAAAGTTTATAAAGATGCCGCAGAAGATGAAATTAAATTATTGAAAAAAATTTCAAAAGAAGCTTGTGATGTTTGTAACGCAAATAACGAAGGATCAAAACATATATTGAATTTATTAGATACTTTCCTTCATACAGGAGTAAATGGGAACCATATTGTCATGGTATTTGAAGTATTGGGAGAAAATCTTTTAGCTTTAATAAAAAAATATGAACATAGGGGTATCCCATTAATTTATGTTAAGCAAATTTCCAAACAATTATTACTAGGTTTGGATTTTATGCATAGAAAGTGCGGTGTCATTCATACAGATATTAAACCTGAAAATGTTTTGATGGAAATTGGGGATGTAGAATCTATTGTTAGAATGGTTGAATTGTTAGACAAACAAAAAAAAGATTTAAAGAGATTTAAAAGACGTATTTCATCAAATTCAAATTTTGATAATTTTAATCAATCAAAAAGTAACACAAGTTTAAATCAATATGAGGACTTTCTTAACACTTCTTCAAGCTCACATTCTCAAAGATCAAATTCTATAACAAATTTAAATTCTTCAGTACGAAGGATACCAAGTCGTAGAGCAAGAAGAAATACCATCATCACAGGATCTCAACCATTACCTTCACCAATTAGTTCAACCAATTTTTATGAAATGAAATCACAATATTTACACCATACCAGCACACAAAGTAGCATAAATTCTTTGAATCATGGGTTTTCATTCTCAAACCCTCAATCAAATTTAGAATCTCAACAAGGAACTCATCAACAATCCAATTTTTCAATTAATGCAACCCCAATGTCAGCCTCCAGCAATTCAAATAATGGAGTTGGCCATAATCCTTTTTCAATTTCAAAATATTCAAGTAATACTATCACTATTACTAGTGGAACAACTTCAGTTAACACTGGAAACAATACAATCCCAATAGTATCAAATGAAAAAACTTCAATTCCTAATGAACTTAATTTAGCAAATTCCTTATCTTCTTTTGAGTTATCAGATCCTTCATCATTTCATTCTGCAAACGATGGAACTGAATCAAAACTTTTAAAAGAAAGTAATAATAATAATAAGTCTGGAATAGTTCCTAATCAAGTACAACAAGATATTACGGAGAAAGATGATAACATTATTCAAATTAAAATTGCTGATTTGGGAAATTCATGTTGGTATGATGAACACTATACAAACTCCATTCAAACAAGAGAATATAGATCTCCTGAAGTAATCATCGGTGCACCATGGGGTTGTTCAGCTGATATTTGGTCAACGGCATGTCTAATATTTGAATTAATAACCGGTGATTTCTTATTTGAACCTGATGAAAGTCATTCATATTCAAAGGATGATGATCATATTGCACAAATTATTGAACTGCTTGGTGATTTTCCATCGTATTTATTACAAAATGGGAAATACACAAAAAAACTTTTCAATTCCAAAGGTCAATTAAGAAATATTTCAAAATTAAAATATTGGTCATTAAGAGATGTCCTAGTTGAAAAATATAAGTATAAGAAATCCGAAGCTAATGAAATTGCCGATTTCTTATTACCAATGTTACAAATTGATCCACGTAAAAGAGCAGATGCTGGTGGGTTAGTTAATCATCCATGGTTAAAAGATACATTGGGTATGGAAAATATTAATTTAGAGGAAAGGAAGTTAAATGGAGATGGGATGGATATCCATGGTTGGTCTGACGAAGTTAAAGGGCATTGTAAACATTAATTAGTATGTGAAATTATTTTTGTAAATTTAAAGTATTGTTTCCCTTTTTTTTTTTTAATTTTGTTTTATAATATGATAAAAAATGTTTTTTAAAAAGTTTAAGTTAAATATATATTTTATTTTAAGCGAATGATTGAAATTTAACAAACAAATATATTAAAAAAAATATTTAAGAACATATAGTAAATGGGATATATATATAGAGTTACAAAACTTTGAACTGAAATCAAAGACGACAAATAAAAGATATGATATATGAAAAAACAAAAGAAAAAATTAACATTATAATAAGGCAGAGATTAATAATGCCATTAAACCAGATCCTGTCATTGGGGCGGTAATAACGTAAGCTGCGCCCTTAGACTTCGAAGCTTTTTTAGATGATGAAGTAGAAGAGGATAGGGAGTAGGAGGTAGCTAATGATGATGATGATGATGATGATGATGATGATGAAGTAGCGGTACTATTGGTAACTGAAGTTGAAGAAGAAGATTGTCCAACAGAGGAAGTTTTTAAATCATTAACTTGATTCTTTTGATCGTATGTGATGGTCGCGTCCATCGTTTCACCATTATTATTTTCAATAGTGGCATTAAATGTTGTTGGAGGTGTGTAATCAGTTAAAATTTTACCAACATTGGTACCGTTGACACCATATTTAATTAAGAATGCAATGTCATCCGGTTGTGTTGGAATGGTGAAATTTTGAACACCAAAACCAGAGTAATCGTTTGTAATGGCAGATGCATCACATTTATATAAAGTATTATTTGCAATATCGGATTCCTTAGTAGTTAATAAATCCAAGCTACTGTATCGATTTTTCAAATTAACAAAATCATCTTTATAAGTTACTTTGTCATTTGAATCATCGATAGTTACTAAACCATAATTATTTTCTTCTTCAGCATATTCATAAACTAAACCACCTGAAAATAAATTACCTAATCCATTAGTTGGGTATAAACCATCAGTGATTTCATCAAAAGTTCTTGGAAGGTTTTTATTACAACCAAATTCGGAAAAGATTAATGGGATGACGGCATCACTGAAAGTTGAATTTAATTTATCATAACCCGAAGAAGTCCAATCAGAAGAGCCGGAACACCATTCATAAGTGTTTAAACCAAAGAAATCTGACTTAGATTGTTCAAGTGCGTTAGAAACATTTTCACCATCAAGTGAATTACATTGTAAGTATTCAAAAGTTGCTAATCTTAACTGGACGTTATTTGCAGCTGAATAACCAACTGGAATTGTTCTATTAGAATGGTTAGCAATATATTGTTTCATATCTCTTTGAACAGCACGTATATAAGGTGGATCAATTTGAGCATAATTTTCCTCATCGTTAATAATTTCATTTCCTGAGAAAAAACCTAATAAGTTTGGATAATTTTTGAAAGCATCAATGAATCTGAATACTCTTGATAAATATAATTTATCGTATGTACCGTATGGATCTGCACGGTTCAAATTCTCACCATAGTTACCACTGTTAACATCAAGTAAAACATAGATTCCGGCATTATTTAAGATTGTCATACATTCATCGTGATTAATATCTGGGTTTAAAGAGTAGATTCTAACTGTATTAATACCTAATTGTTGAAAAACAAATGCATCTCTAGCACATTTATCGGCGTCTGAAAGAACATCTTCATCTCCATCAGATTTGAAGCCCGAAGAACCACCAGGTTGATAATCGATACCTTTAACATAAAAAATTTCATTTTCAGATGGATCGTTGTCTGGAGAAGCAGGTTGAATAAAACGAAAACTTTTGGTATGAATAGGAAGCATAGCATTTACTAGGCTTGAAGAAGCAGCTAGTAAAGATAAAAGAACGGTATTTGATAGCTTCATGGCTAATATATTGATCTTGGTTTTTTTTTTTTGTTTTTTTTTCGAATATAAAATAAACAAATATTTAAATATATAAATAAATAAATATGACTAAAACCTTCAATGAAAAAAGTGTTTATTTTTATAAAATCTGGGGTTGCATCTTTTGATTGTCTTTACATTCCATCGTTTGTTTATCTTTGAAATTTTTTCTCGAGACTTGTTTGTTTACATACGCGAAATCAATTAAAATTCCTCGGAAGTACTTCCATTTGCACAGAAGTGATGATGGATGGTATTGCAGTCCATGAAATAAATTGTAATCGGTGCATGAGTGCTACATGGCGTAGTAAACATTCCTATTTCAAAAGTCGCAGATCTTGTTCTAAAAGTTCTTTTCTTTTCTTCAATGCGCGGGTTTCATTACTATACATCTTATAGTTAACGTAATACCGGGTTTGTAGGTCTCTTAATAAAGGAAGTTTTGTGCCACATATCTCCCTAGACTTCTTGTCACCCTCTTCTGATAGGGGTTTGATATCTGGAAGGTTCGCAATTAAAGACTCTACCTTGTCATATTTTTCTTTTATGGAATCTAAAATATCTACCATAGAGATTTGTTTCATATCAAAAGTTTTTTTGGTTTCTTCATGGACTTTGTTGTTTTCCATCCTCTTTTTGATTTCTTTGTCTAAGCAATTATAACAGTTCAGTACATCGACAGATTCCGTATAAGTTTCATCCATAATTGCATTTGAAAGCAATTCATTAAATTTCTCTTCAAACAAAGTAGTTGGGTTTTCAATAAAATCTGGTAACGGCAGTCTCTTACTGTCTAAACTCTCAAGATATATTTGTTTTTTTACTTCCAAATTTTTTCCATATAATGCCCTGTCATTTTTTAAATTATTGAACTGTTGAGCTTCTTCATTTTCTCTACCATCATTTTCTTCCATTTCATCTTCTTCATCAGCAACAATGTCAAAATCATTCTTGGGCTTTGGAAGCATTTCAAGTAATTGTTTCAGAAGTCTTCTTTTTAATAACTTGTCATTCTCATGTGTACTTTGTTTGGATAATAGATGATCTTTTGTATCTTTTTCTGGAAAATTTGAAATTAATTCTTTTCCGTTTGATGTCAAGACTGATCCAACATTCCTTGTTTCGATCAATTTTCGTTTTTTATATTCTAAAGTTTCTTCTTCATTGAATTTTTTATCACTGCCTGGTTTCGACAACTTTAATTCATTTTTAACTACTCTGAATCCTTGATCATTATTTATTTCTTTATTCTCTTTAACTTTCGTCGTATTTTCTTCCTCATTTTGAAAATTTCTACTTCTTTTTTTACTCTTCTTATTTTTCAAATCTTCACTTAAGTCTTTTTCGGTAGTTTTATCTTTCAAACCTCTTCTGCCAACATTTTTCTCAAATTGAACAAAATCTTTCATAACTCTTTCATCTTCCTTTGATGTATCATATAAACCAGGAAGAGGTTCTTGTTCGTAAATAATATCTTCATTATAATCAATTTCAGTGGCATATTTTTTTTTATTTTTTTTAATCGCTGTCTTTATACCAGCCTGTTTTAATTCACGTCTTTTTTGTAATTCAGCTATTCTTTTGGATTCTTCCAACATTCTCTCTCTAACTTTTCTAGTTGCTTTTTTCCCCTGCGTATTCAACAGACGTGCTTTAGCCTCTGCCAACATTTCACGTTCATCATCATCTAATTCATCCTTGTCAGGTTTTGCAACTTCGGTTTCAGCATGTGGATTTAAATCACCCACTTTAAAATCCAAAGATGAACTTAACTGTAAGTTCTTATCGTCCTCTGTGACTCCAGCTGTTCCAGTCAAAAGCAGTTTGTTGTAACGTTCAATACAAGATTGAGCTGGTCTTTGCATCATATCCGATATAGTTCTCCATTGGTTTGGTAATCTTCTGGCTAATGTCAGCAGTTTACTATCTTCTTCCCTCGTAAACCCTGAAAAATTTAATGTTGGGTCTAAAAACTCTTTCCATCTAAGCTCACATTGACGGGCAGATTTCTTGTGAAGCAAAGAAGCTATCTTGCTCCATTGGTGAGTACCATATTTTTGGATCGCTGCTTTAAGGATCTGATCCTCAATGTTCGACCACACACCACCTTTGACATACACTGGAACAGGCGCCATCTTCTAATCAGCAAATATCTCCTTCCTTGTCACAAACAACGTAAAACTAGTGATTCTTCTACGAGTTTCTTTTACGAGTTTCTTTTACGAGTTTCTTTCTATTCAACACATGAAAATGCACTTTTCAATGCATTTTTGAAACTTTTGATTGTATATTTATTTTGCTTTCCGTGGAGCAAAAACAATTAACAAGCCAAAAAAAAAAATATATAAAAAATGGCCTAATTTAAGTCATTGAAAAAAAATAGTAATAAAGAAACGACCAGCAAATTTAAAACAAGGATTCGATTGTGGCAAGTAGTAGGACACTAAATTAGATTATAGAATAAGTTTTAATTAGGACATTTTTTTTTTTTTACCATATTTTAATAAATTTGTCAACTACTTATAGAGATTGTCTTACGTGTTGCTACGGAGTTTTGTTGTGGTGATTGATTTTTTTTTCAAGACTGAATCAGTAACAAAATGATGAGATTTATATTTGTTCCTAAACATCAGAGATTAGTAAACCAATGCTATCCCACTGGGAGTACTACCGATAAAAAAGCAAAGTCTTCAGAAACCTCGTATTTGTTATATTACGTGAATTCAAGAAGAAGTAAATTGGAAAAAGTTAGTTCTTACCTAGTGAAAAAAAGTAATTCCGATATAAGCAGAAGACGGGTGGGAAATATTTCAGTTACTTTGGAATTGATGGACAAGATTGTCAACAATTGTAAAGAAAATTTGAACGTATTTATCAAGGATTTTTTCAATATTATGTGTAGTATTTTATCAAATGATAATTATAACAATGATATGTCTCTTATAGAATTATTAGAGACAACATTTGGGAGTATTTGCTTGAATATTGATGGGACTTTGTACAAAGGTGATATAGAATTCACCAAAAATTTTTCTAGCTTTACAGATCTATTATTTAAAACTATTAATGGAAGAATTCAGAATGACGACTTACTTTTAAAATGCTGTATGGATATTTCAACAATTACAAACTTGTCCAGCAATCCAAAATTAAATCATTACGTTTCTAAGGCTGCCTTAATTGCCTTAAAAAAATTTCAGGAAAGAAACCCTAAATTTAATGTAGTTTCCTTAGACACCAATTCCAACAAGAAATCACTTCAAGTACTTAATAAAAGATTAAGCAGAACACAAACTCGTGGTATTGCATTTGATAATGTTGTTGATTTTGATTCAGATTATTCAGTTAAAGTTTTACAGTCTTTCTTCAATACAACAGAAACTGATAAATTGAGCTTTTCTATTCAATCTCTAATAACTTGTCTACAAGAAACTCCAAACCAAGAACTCTTACAATTTATTTGTAATTGTGTTCCTGTTCAACTAAGATATGTTGTAATTATATTGTTGGTTCGACAACTAGTGGATACAAGCAAAGCTAAAGAAAATTCAAAAATTGACTTAATTATCGATTTAAAATTAACTTCGTCTTTACTTGTCTCAGATGTTAGTATTGTTGGGTTAAGTATTTTAGATATCATGAGAAAAATTTTAGAATTACAACTTAAAAATCTTTCTAATGTCGAACTGGCTGATCAATGTTGTCAAACATTATGCGATTTAAGTTATAAATCTTACTATAAGGGTCAATTATCAGATATTCTTTATGGATTATTAATTCGCTTAAAAAGTTTATCAGACGAAAGAAATTCTGGAAAGAATTATGACAAGAAAGCTGAAAATATACTTATTAAAGATATCAAAGAAATTATCAAATATAAGGATGAACCATGTATTGACTTGGAATTGTTTATGGAATTGGCCCCATTTTTAGATTTCCAAAGTTTGGCTTTATTTAATTTGGTTGATGGTCAAATTCCTGGCGTACTTTCTTTTAATAGGTTGTTTGAAACTATTCGTCATTTAAATTCAGATGAGATTCAAGATTCTCTAATGGATAGAATCTTTAAAAAATACGGTAAATATGCATTATTCTCTGGTTTAAGTTATTTTCTTGACAATATCAAAGAAAATCCGGATCACTTATATTACATATATCACTTCAAGGCTGCGAATTTTTTGAATCTGAATGATTACAAATCACAAACTAAATACAAATACGAAAATAAAGACAGTTTTACAAAGGAAGATTTAATTAACTACTATTCTGACGCAGGATCCAATAAATATAGTAAAAAAGGCTTACAGATTTTGTTGTCACAGAAACCTACATTTTCAACTTCAGATCTTGTTTCCGATAATCCAACCACAACAAATTTAATTGATGATAGTATTGTAGGATCTTTAAATAATGATTCAAATCATATCGTTGATGGATTTCAAGCTATCAAATTAAGATCTGATAAAATGATCTCTAATAGTTTAAATTCTAACATTAATTCCAACAGGTTAAACAATAAAGGAAGCATTTATAGATATGTATCTGATGAGACTAGATCATTAAAATCAACTAGAAATAGAGCACCTAATATTCATGAATTAAAGAAAGTAGTTAGAAACAAAAGTAAAAAAGAACCTGGTAATTCTAAAAGAAATTCAATCTCTTTGAAAGGCTCACAATCTGTGAAATCAAGGGTAACCAATATTACATTTTTATTAAGTGAACTTAAGAGTATTGATAATGATACTGAAAGTAGCAGGATACGTGATCCCGATGAAGAAGATATTGTTGGTTTGGAAAAAATTGATATAGCCAGATCACATGCAGCCAAATTAAATCTAGACCAACGTAATTCTAAAATTGACAGAAGGAGATCTTTGGTCGCTCGTAAAGTTATTTCAGAAAAAAGTAATGAAGATATGGAAAATGAAATTGATGATGCGGATAGAAACAGTAATAATGTTGATGACTTCCAAGATGCTAACGAGGGAATAGATGTCTCAAACACAAGAGGAAAACTTTTTTCATCGACCTAAACATGTAAAGGATATTTTTCCATCAATTGATGGAAATCAACTACTCTGTAATGAAAGAAAGAAAAAAAAAAGTATGTTTCGATGAAAGTTCATATTAATATTAATACTAAATATATATAAAACTTAAAAAAATATTATTTTGATTTATTTCAGAATAATTTGTATAATATATACATATATATTTCCTGTAATATGAAAAACATATTTAAAAACAGATCAAAACGAAAAAAACATAATCCTCATTTATTTTATATTTTAATACTATTACATAACTTTTCCTTTATAATTTACTTAAAGATCATCTTCGGAATCTTCATCAGAATACCAACCATATTCATATGCAGAAGTTAAATTGCTTAATTCATTTTTCAACTCTTCTCTTTCATCATCAAAACAAAAATACCTGCTTACGTATTCTCCCCAGTACTTAAAAACATCTCTACATTGCTCATTAACTGAAAGTTTCATCGTTAAATCTTCATTTTTTTTATATTCATCTGGAATAGTATCAGAAGGTTTATAACTAATAGTGTTTAATTCCCTAAAAGACATTTTATTTGAATTTTTCTGTTCTTCTTTTTTTTCATTTTCTTGTTTTTGCTTTTCCAGGCCTCTTCTTATAGAACAATAAGAAAATTCATGATAATCCTTTTTTTTAACATTGGAAATAGATTTTATATTTGAAAAATAACTGTAATTAAAACCATTTGTTTCATCTAGCATTGAAGATATAATATTTCGTGTATACTCTCCGTCTGTCAAACAATCTACTACATAACCCATATTTTTTTTCCTTTTTGAATTTACTTGTGAAAATACAGAATTAACAGTATCGAATAACTTACAAGTTCTACCAGCAATTTCCCAATTACTTAAATTTTCAGCTTCAGGAACAGCAATTTCAAACATTAAATCAGATTCTCTTGCTAAAGCTGTATTAACTTTAATTTTATTTTTTAAATTTTCAATTTTACCATTTTGTTTTGAACGATCAATTATTTCACTAAAACCCCAACTAAAAATAAAAGATTTTGGTAATTCATCTTTCAATTCTTGTAAAAGACCCATTGAAAAACCACCCCATCCGTTATCCATATCAGTCACTAAGTTAAAGCCTTGTAATGAATCACATTGTTCTAAAGCTAATCTTAAATGTTCATCCATAAAATCATTTTTATATAAATCCCATTCATCTAAGCCCTGATTAACTTCAGTAAATTTTTTTGCTTTCAAGTTTTGATAATCTGGAAGATTAGGTTTATCAATATCATGATACCAATTTGATAATGTATTAAAAGTGAAAGGTTGATAAATAAGTCTATTATAATTGGACCAATACCTTGTCATTTCGCGGCTAAGTTTTGGAAGTTGAGATATATTTTCATCTAATGCTACCTGATATTCAGATTTTGGAATTCGCTTGTGAGTATTCATAAGACTGTTATTCTCGTTATAATTCCGTGTATCGTTAGTGAAATGATGATCTTTTGTATCTGGAACATATTGATAAGTACCTAAAGAACCATATCCATTACGAGCTTCCCATAATAAGGCTCTCGGATAATAAGAAGCTGTCTTTGAAATTTTATCAATCGATGGATATAGAAACGTAGCAGAATCAACTGCATTTTCCTTTGTTATTTCATATAAATATTGTTCTTGGCAATTAAAAAATTGAGCCGTCAAGTGATTCGATCTATGAGACACTGAGATTGTGACTATTTCTTGCATTGATATTGTAGTAAATTTCTTGGTTTTCCATTTTGTGCTTTCATTAACAATTCTTTAATCTCATCGGTTTTTTTTTTTCATCACGGGTTTTTCATTTTTGGTTTTGTTCTCTTAACCAAAAATAAAGAAAAAAGCATCAACAACAATTATTCAAAATATATTTACATGTTTGATATTACAAATACTTATATCCTTTGTTACACGAATTGAAAGAAGAAAAAATTGAAACATAGAGAGCATTGAATTATGACCGTATAAGCCTTTTTTTTTGTCTTTTTCACTTTTGATAGGTGGTTTTCACAGGTACACAGACTTCCTGAGGTAAATCATTTTTATCAACAACAGGATGCAAATCTTTTAATGTAATTTCTTTGTGAAATTTTTTTAAAAACCTGCAGACGGGTTCCGTGTACCATCTATCTCCATTTAAATCTTTAAACCAACCAATATGTCCACCCCCGCTTGTTTCCAATAACATGGTGTAAGGATTACTTTGGATTTGTTTTTCAGGTAATTCATCAGCACCAACGACAGGATCATCCATTGCATTGATACCTATCAATGGAACTCTAATTCCACATAGTCTTTTGAATGGGGAAGCATCTTTATAATAATCAGTGGCGTCCTTATATCCAAACATGGGGCCTGTAAACATATCATCAAATTCTTTGACAGTTTTTAGTTTATCTAAATTTTCATTTAATAATTTATTCCAACCTGGCTTCGTTGATAACATATTTATATGTCTTTTGGTTAAATTTACTAAATTAGTACATAAAGCCGGAGAATATAATAGTGCACCAACTTTAGTTTCGTTAATGAAGTGAGAGGAATTATTTAAATCCCAAGGTGTTCCAAATACCACAGCACATTTAACACGATCTGATATTGTATCACCGGATTCCCCGAGGTAATTGGTTAGAATGGAAGCTCCTAAAGAAAACCCAATCATGTAAAAATGTCTATTCGGATATTGCTGAAATAAAAAATCCATTACTTGTCTGACGTCGTTGGTCCATCCACCGTTATATAATTGTGGTGTAGTTAATTGACTTTGACAGCAGCCACGTGAATTAATAACGGCAGCTTCAAAATCTGAAGTAGTTGTTAAATTATGAATTATTGACCGTATATAACTTTCATGAGATCCACCAGTAAGACCATGTAAAGCAACAAGCATCGGTTTATCATCATCAGACTTTAAAAGTGGGTCTGTATCTTTTATATAAGAATAAAACTTATTCAAAGGCGCTTTGAATGGTAACTGTGATTTGGGTCGATATGTGGAAACTTCGAATTTTGGAACTGCAAAATCTAATGCTCCTTGACTACATCCATCTTTGTAATTTATTATTAAACGTCTGTAGTTAATTTCATCGATATCATCGAATTTTTTTACTGCACTAAAGACTGTCTGTAAATGGCCATTGAAGAGTGCGGGTGCTAATTGGTCTTTAGCCCCATCGGAGAATTCAGGAACATAAGCATTAATAAATTGTTTGAAGGATACTTTTGTAGAGCCATTTGATGAGACAAAATTTAAAGGTGATGAAGAACTGACTTGCTTGACCAGTAGGGTATTGTTTAAGTAATCAAAGACAGGCATAATATATATTTAATAACTTATGAGGCTTGCTAAAGTGATAATTTTTGTAGTTTTTAATCGCTGCCTTTATTTTATTTTTATTTTCTTTTTTTTTTATACAAACAAAATAACAATCCTCGGATATAAACGGAGTTTTAGAAATTGAAAAAAAAAAAAAAATAAAGCGAAAAAAATGAAAATATTAGAAGAAACTGCGATGGAATTGAAATGAAATGAAGTATCAAACATTCTGAACATTGCAATCGTATTTATTTTTTCCCTTGAGAGAACTTTTAGGAAAGGTAACGAACGAAACAAGAAAATATTATTAAATACAATTCATGGCATGATTGTGTCTTTTGCGCTCACTATTGTTATTCTCACAATGTCCTTTTTGCTTAAATCAAGAAGGTTTCGCAATATGATAGCTTCATATTTGGAGAAACCTATTTTAAACACCATTACATCAAAGACACAGTCTATAATTGTTAATTCTCCTGGATTTCAACTCACTGAGCATTTACCGAATCAGTTTTTGTCGGGAAATGAAACTAATCTGTATGAATTATCACAGACTCTGTTCCAATTCCATGATTATATTTTCCGTTCAAAGAATCAAAATAATTTTATTAGAAAAAGGGCTCAAACTTTACCGAAAGATGTACAATCTCAATTAGGAAAGATAGGTTATTATGTCAAGACTTATTCTGTAGATAATAGCTTGGAGACTAATAATAAATTATTGAATCAAATTATTGAATATACGTTATCTTCATTGTTAAAATCCTCACCATTATATAAAAAAAGCATTGAACAATTATCACAAACTTTGGGTTATTCGATAACAAAAGAGAATGAAATTCAAAAAACACACAATATTGAAATAACTTTATCAAATCATAATAATTCGTCCAGAGTTCAAGAAGCCATTTCACATCTATGTAGAGATTATTCCAGAGATTTTAAAGATGAAAGAACTCCGATTTTAAATTACATTGAAAAAGAACTTAATAATCTAAAATCAAATACGAATACTTTATTAGTAATCCCAGGCGCAGGTGTTGGATCCATTTCAAATGAATTAAGTTGCAAATTTACAAAATTTGACGTTGACTCTATAGAATTATCATCGATGATGTACGTTTGTAATGAATTTGTTAAAGAAAATAAAGGTACAGTATATCCATTTAATACATTTTATTCTGGTCAAGTTGATGTATACGATCAAGTAAGATGTTTTTCATTTGATTCCATTGGTTCGAATAATGGTAATTTAACTTCATTATGGGGTGATTTCAATTCATACGTTCCAAGGAAAAAATATGATAAAATTATTGTGGTTTCAGTATATTTTCTCGATACTGCGGCATCTATATTCGATTATTTTGAAAGTATTGAATCTTTACAAACTTACTGTGATGATTTGCATTGGATAAACGTTGGACCATTGAAATATGGAACTAGGCCATTAGTTCAACTTACAGCGCAGGAATTAAATAAGCTAAGACGTGTAAGAGGTTGGGAAGATGTGTCGCAAGAAAAAATTTGTACAGATGAACTTAATGGGTATTTGACGGACAAAAAAAGTTTATATCAAGGTTATTATGGATTAGTTAAATTTCATTCTAAATTTTACAAGGATATAAAATCTATTTATCACTAAATATTATATTATCATAAAAAGAAATAAATTTAAAGATTATGATAGTTTCAAAATATGTTTCACTCGCGCAGATACCGACTAAAGCCATAGGTCCTTGTTGTTACACGAGGAGCTGGGTTTGCTTTAGACAGTATGAGGTACGCTCATGAATTTTTCTAGCTCTTCTTTTCCCCTCTGTTCATCGATGGAACCCAATGGCACAGTGAATAGAAGGCATAATATATGTATCGGTTTCTTTTAAATTGAAACAAGAGGAAGAGAAATATAATTAAAAGGATTTCTTTATTTTTTTTTTTAAAAGATGGAAAATTGTTTGCTTTTATAGTAACGCGAAAGTTACCCGCTTCCGCGTTGTACAGCTTTATGAAAAAATAATAGGGCTGAAAGTACCATATTGAATTATTTAATTATTCAACTTTATATATATATATAAATTTATTTTTTTTCTATCATATTTGTATATATTCTATCAAAATGTGTGTGACCATGGCAGATTACCAGGGCCACCTGGAAGAAGTAAGTTACTTATATCGGTGGTGGAGCATTCGTTTTCAAATAAATTAATGATCTTTTTGAAGTTATCAATTTCTTGTAAGTTCAAGAATGAACAACCGATACCACCAAGCTCTGTTTGAAATACTTTGTACCCATAAATATCTTGCAACTTCTTTGTAAATTCAGAAGTTTGCTTCTCTGTGACATCCGGCTTTAAGACAGTGAAAGCACAACCACCGCCACCGGCACCTGTTAATTTTGTTTCTCCAATATTCATTTCATCACTAACACACTTAATGTATTCTAAACCTGGATGAGATACACCAATACTAACTAATAGACCATGGTTAATTCTTACCAAGTTAAGAACGTCTTTGATATTGCCTTTTTCTAATGCTATTTTTCCTTGTACTGCAACATCTGCCATTGCATCAAGTATATGATTCATTATATTTGGTTGAGATTCATACAAAGATTTCACGCCAGAGACAAGATGTTTTGTGGAACGTGGGATCTTTGTATAAGAAAGTAACAAATCCAAACTTTTCTTAGTCTTTAGCAATTCGAAAGGTTTTCCCTTGGTGTAAGTGATGGCACCACCATAAGTTGCAACGGCGTTATCAATGCCTGAGGGATTACCATGAATGCATAATTCACCAACGTAAGACCATTTGTTAATTTGTTCTGGGGTAGCATTGCCATGAGCCAGGTTAAGCATAGCTTGAGATAATGCAACGGAAATGGATGCAGAAGAACCTAAGCCCGCACCGACGGGTAAAGTAGACTTGATGGTAAATTTCAATGAAGGAATTTGTTGAATTTTGTTTTTCAAAATATTTGTAAAGAGGTAAAGAAAGCAAATAGCAGCGTTTTGATGCAACGAGCTGCTGATACCTGTCAATAAAGGTTTCAATTGATCCATCTGTTTGTTCGCGATCATTTGAAGTTCAGAATCATAGTCATGTAATGGTTGTATTTTTGCAATATCGTCGCTAAACCAACGATGGGCAAAGTCAATATCGGGGAAATCCAGTTCTATGCATCCAGCATCGGTGGAGTCACTAACCAACAAGTATGTTCTTAATGATGAGACAGAGGCAGCGATGGCAGGTTTTTCGTATACGACAGAGTGCTCACCGAACAGAATAACCTTGCCCGGAGCAGAAGTGACAAACGGAAGAGCGGCGGACATGTGAAAGCGATGGTTTAGAGCAATTAAGTAAATATATATATATATATTTTACTGTTTCTGTTTCTGTTTCTGTTTCTGTTTCTGTTTCTGTTTCTGTTTGCTGTTGTTATGGTAACATTGCTACAGTGCACATTTTGTTGTCTTGTTATGCTTTGTTGTAGCGTCCAATCAACAAACAGCGAAGCGAAAAACGTTTAGCTTCAGCTTTTGCTTTTACTTTCGCTTTCGCTTTCGCTTTCGCTTTTGATTTCGCTGTGAAGCATCCCTGAACGAACAAAAATGGTTTGTCCGTGCAGTATAAAAAAGGGAACCAAGCAGAGAAATGAAACGATACATTTGAAATGTTTTAGGCGGGACGATACCGTGGAGCAAGATCAAAAAGATGCCTAATTTGATTACCAGAACGTTTTTCCATCATTTCAATGCTAGCAACAACCTTTCATCTGCTAATGGGCCTGGCGGTTTGGATACGAATATCGAAGGCAACGATTCTGCTTCCGGCGCTAATGCAAAACCTGTAGTTAACAAGAGAAGCACTTTCTCAAATACTAGTCATTTGTCTCAGAACCAGTTAAAACCCGCTAGATCTTTTTTGAGTTTTATTGGTAGAAACAAGAGTCAGGATTCTATAAGAACTCAAATATCTAACGATTCTATCTCGCATACCAATTTAAACATGCATAGCCATCAGCCTTCAAATGGTCGTAACTATACAACTCAACCATCTTTGGATCATCATGGACACGCTACTGATCACGAAAATGAATCGCAAGCTTCCGATTTATCACCAAAACCATCGCATTCGATGTTAGAACTGAAAAGATTTTTAAGACCTTCCATGCCAAAAAAAATAATGCTATCGTCACATAATATGGCTATAGGTAGTAGTATTCACCCACATCCGAATAAGCAAAATCATATTCAAGTTAAAAATACTATGTCATCCACAGTTATTATAAACCAGTTATTTCCAGGTGATCACCCTGATCCACATTTATCAGCTGATCACAGATCTCATACTCAATCTGCTATACCACCTTCTACCGATTCTATTGTATCGTTATCAAATAACGTTAACATATACCATGATGATTCAATTTTAGCACAAAAATATGGTAAATTAGGTAAAACATTAGGATCAGGTGCTGGTGGATCTGTTAAAATTTTAATACGTCCATCAGATAATGCAATATTCGCTGTTAAAGAATTTAGACCAAGAAAAAATAATGAATCGATTAAAGAATATGCTAAAAAATGTACAGCAGAATTTTTAATAGGTTCCTCTTTACATCATCCAAATATAGTTGAAACTATGGACGTATTTTCAGATTCTAAACAATATAAATATTTTGAAGTAATGGAATATTTACCTGTAGATTTCTTTGCTGTAGTAATGACTAATAAAATGTCAAGAGGTGAAATTAATTGTTGTTTTAAACAAATTTGTGACGGAGTTAGATATTTACATTCAATGGGTTTAGCACATAGAGATTTAAAATTAGATAATTGTTGTATGAATGAAAATGGTATCTTAAAATTAATTGATTTTGGAAGTGCAGTTATCTATAGATACCCTTTTGATAATAAAATTACTATGGCTCATGGAATTGTAGGAAGTGATCCTTATTTAGCTCCAGAAATTTTATTAAATAGTGAAAAATATGATCCTAGATGTGTTGATATTTGGTCAATTGGTATTATATTTTGTTGTATGATGTTAAAAAGATTCCCATGGAAAGTTCCAAAGGATGTTGATGATAATTATAGATTGTATTGTATGGAAGATAACGTTGAACATGATTACGTACAATCTGCACAAAATCATAAAAAACTTTTAAAAGAAAGAAGAGAAAAAAGAGAAAATTTAATTAAATCAGAAGAACCATTGCAAAATTTTGAGAAAAATAAAAATATTATTGTTGAAGAAACAATAAAAGGAATTGAAAAAAAAAATAAAATTGAAATAGATAAAGAATTAATAAACGAAAAAAATAAATTGGATAAAAAATTTGAAGAATTAGATATTGTAAATAAAAATGATTCAAAAATTCAATCATTAAAAGAAAAAAATAACGTCGATAATTCAACTATTACTGCTGAAAATGTTGGAAAATTAAATGCAAAAGAAGTAGAAAAAAATGAAATAAAGGAAGAAGAAGAAAAGAAAACTTGTGGTGATGTTAACCAGCAATCTCAAGACCAACCTCAAATAAAACGTTCCCAACATAAGAAGCCTTTAAGAGGTCCATACCGTTTATTAAGATTACTACCACACGCATCAAGGCCTATCGTATCAAGAATATTACAAATAGATCCAAAGAAAAGGGCAACTTTTGAAGATCTATACAAGGATGAATGGTTCCTTTCTTTACCTGAATGTACTATGGATATAAATAAAAAAACGTTCCAAAGAGCACCAGGACATCACCATACGATAGTAAAAGAAGATAACGGGAAAAATGTCATCTTTAAAGTTTGATTTCCAATTTTAGAATACTTCTTTTAATATCTTATATACACATTTTTTATTTCTCCATATAACTACACGTCATGATCAAAGATTTAACCACACTAATAATATTCATATTCTCTATAACTTTTAAAGATTAAACATTCATTTATTCATCACATTTCAAATTTAAAAAATAAAAAATTTGTTTTGTGTCGTTTTTCTGTTTTTTTCACGTTACAGAAGATCGAGACTTACCCGACCACGTCACGTTTTCATGGTGGCGAAAAAAAAAAAACAGTGTTATATACAATAAAAATTAAAAAAAAATTGTTTGAATTGATTGCAAATTTGACTAACATTTCTTACAACTGCAAAGAAAATCACTGATTTCAATCAATCGAATTAATTGTCATGTCTTCATCAAATACTTTATCCCACGAAAAAGCTACCATTGCACCTTTGGTTTTACTATCAGTCTTAGACCATTATGAACGTACTCACACATCCAAGGGTAAAAGATGTGTAGGTGTCATTCTAGGGGATTCTACGAGCTCTAGTACTATTAAAGTTACTAATTCGTTTGCTTTACCATTTGAAGAAGATGAAAAAAACTCAGACGTTTGGTTTCTTGATCAAAATTATATTGAAAACATGAATGAAATGTGTAAAAAAATTAATGCTAAAGAAAAATTAATTGGTTGGTATCATAGTGGTCCAAAATTAAGAGCATCAGATTTAAAAATTAATGAACTGTTTAAAAAATATACTACCGGTAACAAAAATCCATTGCTATTAATTGTTGACGTTAAACAAGCAGGTGTTGGTTTACCAACTGATGCTTATATGGCCATTGAACAAGTTAAAGATGATGGTACTTCAACTGAAAAAACTTTTTTACATTTACCATGCTCTATAGAAGCTGAAGAAGCTGAAGAAATTGGTGTCGAACATTTATTAAGGGATGTCCGTGATCAAGCCGCTGGAGGTCTATCTATTAGATTAACTAATCAATTAAAATCTTTGAAAGGTTTACAAAGAAAATTAAATGACATTGTCAGCTATTTAAATAAAGTGATCAATAAGGAATTACCTGTTAATCACACTATCTTGGGGAAATTACAAGATGTATTCAATTTGTTACCTAATTTAGGTAGCCCAAATGAAGATGAAATGGATTTGAAAAATAATGATGAATTAATTAAATCTTCTAACAATTTACAAAAAGCATTGACTGTAAAGACTAATGATGAATTGATGATTGTGTATATAAGTAATTTAGTTAGAGCCATCATTGCATTTGATGATTTGATTGAAAATAAGATACAGAATAAAAAATTACAAGAAAAATTTGATGCAGAACGAGAATTAGAAAAGAAAGAATTAGAACAAGAAAAGGAATCTAAAAATGGTGAAAAAAACGAAGAAACTTATGAAGAAAAGAAGGCTGATAAATGAATTGATCGAGAAGTTTTGTAAAATTGGTGAAACGCAACAACAGCATCCGCATCGGCGTGTCATATATACATATATAAAATACCTATCTACCTATGTAAATGGAATTTACAAAAGCAAAACCATACAATACAATACAATACAATACAATACAATACAATACAATACAATACAATACAATACAATACAATACAATACAACGAAAGACTGAAAAAGTTGAAAAATATAAGCTCTCCTTTTTATTGCATTTAATTTATTTCGAAGATTTCAACTTGTGTCTTTTTTTTTGTAAGGGGCATCACAATCTGCATTTTTAAGCATCAATGTTATCGATATTATAAAAATCATTTATAAAACAAGAAAAGCGCAACATCGAAAGTAAAACAAACAAGCAAAACAGCATTGCATACTTTCAAAGAATAAGAAATAAAAGGAAGAACGTAAAGAACTACACGAATATAGAGAATACTTGACAATAGAAAAACCTGAAAACGGAAAACTGAAACAAGAAAAAAACTAGTGTAGCAAGTAATAAATTAGAGAGTCATGTTCTCCCAACAGTTTTTACCTCGATCCAAATTGATATGTGGTGCTCTGATATTCAACAGAACACAAATATTACGATCATTTACAAAATCAAACATTATATCAAATACCCACATGAATACTTCACCGATCGAATTTACACCAAATATAACCATTGGAAACCATCGTATAAAACAAAAATATAAAGAAATAGCAAGGGAAACATTTCGATGTACAGATGACGTTACAGATTCACTTGAAGAGAAAAATTTTGTTAAAGAAAAGTTCCCTTTTAATGTTAAAGAAGTTAATCTTGACGAGAGAAAAGCTAAGAGACGAAAACTTTCCACTTCTCAAAAATTATCATTACAAAACATTAAGAAACAAGTAATAGAACCTTATCTTCAATTAACAAAACCAAGACTTACAATCTTAGTAATGCTAAGTGCAATATGTTCGTATGCATTATCTCCTAACGCTGCATCTATATCACAACTAATGAGTTTAACAGTAGGTACCACATTATGTTCAGGTGCCGCAAATGCAATTAATATGGGGAGAGAACCAGAATTTGATCGTCAAATGACAAGAACTCAAGCAAGACCAGTGGTAAAAGGTACCGTTTCTCCAAAACAAGCTTTTGAATTTGCAACAGTAATTGGTACCATAGGTGTTTCCGTACTATATCTTGGAGTAAATCCAGTGGTTGCTTCATTAGGTGCTAGTAATATATTATTATATTCATGGATATATACTTCATTAAAGAGAAAACATATTATTAATACATGGGTAGGTGCAATCGTTGGTGCAATTCCCCCATTAATGGGTTGGGCCGCTGCAAGTTCATTAACAGATCCAGGTTCTTGGTGTTTAGCAGCATTATTATACGCTTGGCAATTTCCTCACTTTAATGCATTAAGTCATAATATTAAAAATGAATATAAAAATGCAGGATACGTAATGACAGCTTGGAAGAATCCAAAACTTAATGCAAGAGTGGCATTAAGATATTCTTTACTTATGTTTCCATTATGTTTTGGTTTATCTTATTTTAACGTCACAGATTGGTACTTCATTGCAGATTCTTCCATTGCCAATCTATGGTTAACGTATTGGACTTTCAAATTTTATTGGCAACAAAGAAAAAATTATTCTAATGTAATCTTTAATGATAAAATTAAATTTAACGAAGGTATGCAAACTTCCAATATTTTTGCTAGAAAGACTATGATTGCAAGTGTAATGCATCTACCTGCTGTTTTACTTCTTGCAATATTTCACAAAAAAGATAGATGGAATTGGTTATTTGAAAAGAAGCTAGAGGCATAATGTATTATTAGTGTTTGTTATAATCTCTCAAAAAAAAAATTCTAATGCATGTAGATAAACTGTAAATAAAAACAAAACTATTTTATTCTATTATATTCTATTTTTTTCTATATTTATTCTTTTTTTTTTTTTTATGTATGTAATCAATATATATATAATTATTATTCTTTCCAAAATGATTTAATAATTTCTATATTATATATATTTATTTGTATGTATGTACATGAATATTTATTTTGTAAAAACTTGAGTAAAATAAAATTTAATATTATTTCAACTTTTATTTCTTATCAGATTTTAGATTCAGCTAATTTTTTTTCATTTAAGTATTTTAAAACCTTTTCACCAATTAAAGATTTATCTTCATCTGTTAATTGTGGTTTTGGTCTATTTCTTAACATTTCCTTTTCAGCTAAGTAAGCTTTCTTAGATTCAGTTAATGGCATTTCTGGAGCAACTAATTTTTTCAAATCCTTAGCTGTAATCTTACCTCTTCTATATTTAGAATGTGGATTACGAATGGTAGAAAATGCATCATCGGGAATAGAATTTTTTACTATACTCTCAACCCAAAAAGTTTGCTCTCTAGTAGCACTTGGAGCTGTTGCTAAATTACCATCTTTAACTTCTTCAGGTTTTGGCCATGGTATAACTAAATCTGATTGACCAAATACGCATCTGTATGGCATCATTTTTTTAAAATTTTCATCATAATATTTCCCTTTGAAAATTATATTTTCAACAGCAACAGTCTTTAGACCGCCTGGATTCTTTGGATCATCGATATCAGCAACTAATCTTAAATCATTTCTAGTTAACATTTTTGGCATTTGAACAATATGTGTAGTTTGACCATCTTCCCAAAATTGTTTTGGAACAGGAACAGATTTCGTTGGTCCATTTTCATCTAGTATGTACCCATTTGTAGATTTATCGTGTTGTTTGACATAAGCAATATTACCACGACAATCACCATTCATAATTACAACACGATCACCGGGTAAGAACTTCCACTCGGCTTCACTCTTGTATATTTTATCCTGGGAAACTAATGGTAAATCTGGTTTAACAAAATCTGGAAGAGCTTTAGCTTGAATCTTTGCTTGTTGTTTGGCTAACCCCTTCGCAGGATTAGCAAGTCTCTCAAGGACACGGTTCCCAGCTTTCGAAAGATGTGTAAAATTCACAGACATGTTTTGGCCTTAATAGTCTGATGCAATAAAAGTTTTATCCTTTCAGTATTTGGTTTTCTCAATCGATGTCTTTCAACTGTTTAAAATGTTTTTACATGTTTAAAACCAAAAATATTTGTTCATTTGATGATGCGTCGGTTTTTGTTTTTCATGTGACGAAAAAATAAACACTAAAAATTGTATTTTGAATGAAGAAAACTTTAAAGTGAAAATAAAAGAACAAAAGAACATGAATGAAAGTACGTTTGAAGTGTTGATTGCGAGGAAAGCAGAATTGGATGTGTGCGTGGTTGCTATGCAAATAAATGATTGGGATTGGTGACAGAGTGGTGATCAATGGGGCTACGGGCGTGGTGAAGTATGTGGGCGGGACACGGTTTGCACCGGGTGTTTGGTGTGGTGTGGAGCTAGACAAGGCTACTGGTAAGAACGATGGCAGTGTTCAAGGTGTAAGATATTTTGAATTGGACAAGAAAGGTCAGAATTATGGGTTGTTTGCGAGGCTGGACAATGTTAAATGCTTGCCAGAAAAAGTGGATAATCAAATTAGCACAGCTCATCTGTCAGGGGAAGAGCTTAAAAGACGATATTTGAAACTGTTGCAAGACTACAAGACGTGCCAAGAAACATTGAAGGAGTATAGAGGGAAACTGAAAACTGTGAAACTTTTGGAGCAGGCAATTGAAAGTTTGACGCTAAGTGAAACGGATTTACGAATGCAAAATGAAAGTCAATCACAACAGCTGGAGGCTTTGAATTTGGAAAATGGTGAATTAAAACGAAAAGTTAACGTTTTAGAAGGTGAAGTTGAATTAAGGAGAAAAATTGAAAAAGAAGAATTGAATGTAAAAGAAGTCGATCCGATAGCGTTGCTGAAAAATAATAAGCTATTGAAGTCCGTTATTGAGAGGCAGGAAGTTTCTTTGGACGATGTTTTAAAAAAATACGAGGAAACTTTGATGGAAAACACCGATTTACTAGAACAAATTGTTGCTCAAAATGACGATTTACTGTCCCTAAGACAAGAACTGGCTACTTCAAAAGATTATAATGACGATTTAGCAAACCAAATTGAAGCTCAAAAGAATGCAGATAGTATCATCACATTTTTAACAGAAAAAAATGATCAGATGACTTTAGAATTGGAAACATTAAATAAAGATTTAGAAACTCTTAGGTCAAAATATAATGAAAATATTACCACAGCAGAAACACAAATTTTAAAAGATAAAGTCAAGCATTTGGAAAATTTATTAAAACGTGAAAAGACTCTACTAGATCAACAATACAAAATAAATAAACAATTACAGGAAAATTTGGTTTTGAAAAAAGCCCCTGGTATTGATATCGATGTCCAGGAGACAGAAGTTAAGCTAGCAAAATTCATACACGCCGAATATCAAAATAAATTATTAAATAAGTTGAACGATATCTATACGCATAACGATCCAAATGATATCAAGATCACTATTGTACAATTAGATTTTCTGGCTAATTCGATACTTGATGAAAAAATAAGAAATTTAGATGCCGAAAAATACAAAAGTCAATTAGTATTATTTTTATTAAAGTCAGTTGCCACCGTGATGGAATATTTTCAAAACGAAAAGTCTTCACTTGAAATAATTAACATTTTCCAAAAACAAATAAATATTACAAGCTGGATTAAAGAAGTACTGGAAGGGTATTTATTACCTGATAAACAAGAATTTAAAAGTATAATACAATTTGTTGATAAAAATTTTTCTTTCAATCGACAGAATATGATGATTATTTATTTTCTTCAATCATTTTGTTCAAATTCAATTTTAAACATTATCGATTTCTGTAGGCAGAACAAGAAATTTTTGACATTTGAAGAGCTTTATTCAATATCTGTAAATTTAGAAAAAATTTGTGAAGAGGTTATTTTGAAATTTTACACTGATGAAAAAAAAGAGATATTGATTGAAACTGAAAGTAAGGATTTATTGTTTAAATTGATTACGGAAATTTTTAATTTTATTGAAAATAAAAATGATGTTAATCAAGAATTGAAAACAATTTTGGATTTTTTAGCGGAATTATTGGTCAAATCACGAATTGTAAATATAAAAAAGAAAGAGGACTTAGCAAATGAGAAAAACTCAAATGAAAATGTCCTAGTGGATAAAGAAAATTTAATAAAAAAAGTCAACAGCTCTGAGAAAAATGCAAAAGAAAATGATTATATTAATGAATTATTGGTTAAAATCAAACTTCTGGAGGCATCAATTAAAAAAGGTGATCAAAATGAGAGTAATAATTTTATTGAATTTAAGAAACAAATTAAATTTTTAAATGAGAAAAATAAAGAGTTTCAAATAAAGGAAAAAAACTATAAACAACAAATAGCAAACTTGAAAAGCGACAAAGTCAAAGACACTTTGCAGAAGTATCAAAAGATTAAAGACAATTCTTTAGTCGATATTATGCTGGAAAAGGCAAGTATAACCAATGTTGATCTTGTTTCTGAGATTAAATGTTTGAGGGATGCTTTAAGTACACAAATTGATAATTCTCGCGAAGACTTGGATATGGATATGTCTTGGTTGGACGATGGAGACACAAAGAGTGACAAGTATCTAAATATTAGCTATTCTGTAAACAATGATAAAATGGATTTAGAAAACTTCCAAGAAAAAATTTTGGATTTTTTGAATTATTCAAACCGTATTGAAATTAATTTAAGAAATGATAATGAGATCGAAAATAAAAATGACAATTATTTATCAATACTAAAGTCTAAGCAAAAAAATGTTTATGATTCCTTAAATAATTTTTTTATGTAACTGTATCTATAATAATTAATGCATTTCTGTATCTTTAATTTCCTCAACATTTTCAGAGTTATGCTTATCCTGTAAATTCTCTAAATCTTTAGTTGGCCATTTTATAGCCCTATCTATTTCATCTCTTGGGTAAAGAAAATCAAAAATCAGAATTAAAGAAAATTCTACAAGTGCACATAAAACGTACAAATGTTTGGCCCATATACCTTTTCTTCTATATAGTCTTTTAATCATCAGTAGCCAATCTTTATCACCTGGAGTTGATTCATGATAAACTGCAGCATATACTGCATCAGTTCTTTTCGCAACATCGGACCAATCGTATAGTTGACTAACTTGATCATGCAGTGCTTTTTTGTTTATCTTTCCTGACCTAAACAAAGCTATCCCTTTATCTGTTGCTTCTATTATGCTAGAAACTGATGTACTTTCAGCAAACACAGTCATATGTCTTGGTAAAACTTCTGGTATACCACCTACACAAGTCGTTACTAAAAGTAGACCACAAGATGCAGCCTCTATTAAAACAGTTCCAAATGCTTCTGTCAAACTGGCATGCAAATATATATCACCTTGACATAAAACATCTCTAATATTTTCGTGGGGTACAGCTCCTAATAAAGTTATACGATTTTCCAATCTTTGCGTTTCAACCATTTGTTGAAAATCAATAAAACCGGGGCCATCTCCAGCCATTATAAAGTCTACATCTGGATGAACTTGACAAATTTTTGGTAGTGTTCTAATTAAAAGGTCACAGCCCTTATTAGGAAATAATCTCGATATAACAACGATGGTGATTCTATCTTTATTCTTTTTAACCTCAAAAGATTCGTCTGGAGGAGTAAAATCTTCACTAATAACAGCATTTGGAATAACTGATAATTTGGAGGGATCTATATCTGCCCTTACAATCATATTTTCTTTACAAATATTTGAGACACAAATAACTCTATCGACACTAGCCAAAGAGTATTTCAGCAACTTGTTCAACAGCACTGAACCTAGAAGAGTAAACCCGTAAAGCGAATGATCTGTAAAGACTGTCCTTATTCCCATGGAGTTTGCATGTGATAAAGACTCTTGTGCCATCGAAGATGCACTTCCATGGGCGTGCAGTATTTGAATATCTTCTCTAATAAGAATGTTTCTGATACTTGGAAAAGTATAGAACACCGATGGGAAAGTTGTTTCTCGATATAAAATAAAAAACGGTACATGATATACCTTCAAGCCATTCTTGATATACCGAACACCAATTCTATCACCATACTGGTGCGTTATCACCACCACAGAGTGGCCCAACTTTATCAAACTCTGTGCCAAATGATATACATGAAACTCCACACCTCCAAGTTGCGGATAGAAATAATCGCAAACCATCGCAATATTAAACCCCATTACTGCTTGCCAGAACAAATGCTATAAAAAACTATCACGAATTCCTCAAAACTATGATTTCTGCTGTCTTTGCTGACTTGTCCAGTTCAATGTATTTAATATTTTCATTTAATTAAAACGCCTCGTACATCACGACCAGGCTTCACGTTTATTTACAATGAAATTTAAGCAGCGATTGCAAGCATCTTTAACGCATTCCCTTCGACTGCGAATGAAAACACAAGATATTTCGAGGTTCGAGTAATCCATAGTCTAACGATATTTCAGTGACGATAAATCCTTGGATTTTGATTTTTAAAGTTACAGAAAGCCTGGAAAAGCGGGCAATAAGTTGGGAAAGTCGCACAACGTTGTTTAGTCACGTTTTGTATATACTAATAATCGACATTTATTATACTGAACAAGCATGAGAATTGGTGGAAACTCTGGGTATAATAAAGTTTCAACAAGTGAAGATACCGGTTTTTCTGTGGATCCCACCGAGCACGATGATAGTGAAAGTCCATCAGTGAATAGGGATGGAATTTTACCTTCCGAGCCCCCATCTTATTCAAATGCAACACCTGAAGAAAATCAAAATTTCCCAACTGACATGGAACCGATGTTAATGGAAGATATAGTGCAGGAAGATAATGTACGTTTTAGTGAGAAAGTAGGGAATTTGATAACGAGTTTTAATCACACTGTGGTAATACCAGTAAGGGAAAAATTTGTAGATCCTTTAGTTCAATTATGGGGTTTTATTTCCGAAAAAGTTGATTTATATTTAAGCAAAATTGGGAACCCACTCATTTTGAGGAGATTCTTTTATATTATATTGATGTCGTCCATCGTCTGGTTTGTAATATCTAGTGGATCTTTACCTAACGGCCGACCCGTTTATACTAGAGGTTTATTTTTTGATCATGATGTCCTGATAGAATATGCAAGAAAATCATTAGATCTTTCGAAATTAGAAAGAGATTTGGAGTATATTAGTAGTATGCCTCATATGTCAGGTACTAAAGGTGACATTGCAGTTAAAAATTATTTAAAGGAGTCTTTTCATAATAATGGCTTAAAATTGATCAGAGACTTAAAATTTTCTGCATACTCTACTTATCCTGGAGATGTGAAACTATCCGTCATGAAAACTGATGGCTCTAATAAAATAGATTTTGATTTATCCGCCGATAATTTCAATCCAATGAGTTCCAATGGTGAATTAAAAGATACTACTATAATTTATGGTAACAGAGGTACTGAAACTGATTTTAAAATGCTTAAAGATAATGGACTGTTTGAAAATGATTACGTTATACTTCTAGATTATGATATTTTGGTAAGTGAGCAAATAATGAGAGCTCAAAAGTATAATGCAAAAGGTGTTATTTTCATTTCAGAAAAATCTTCAGAAGATGGTGACTTAGTGCAAAATAGACAGGTGTCAATACCGCAATATGGATCTGGTGATATTTTAACTCCTGGTTGGTTTGGCACTTTGGTAGACCCAATTTCTCCTAAGGATTCTCTTAACATTGCAAATCTTCCAATATTACCAATATCATTTAATCAAGGCCAAGAAATACTTGCATTGTTAAAGGATAAAGGCGTTAATTTTTCCAATGGGTTTTTTAGTGGTGCGATAGATGATTTGAAGGTAAACTTAAAAGTTGATAATGCAATTAGAGAGTCTCAACCTGTTTATGATATAATTGGTAAAATTAACGGTAGAGAGCAAACTGAAAAAGCAATTATTATTGGTGCTTCAAGAAGTTCTGTGGGCCATGGTGCGATCTATCCTAGTTTTGGTACTGCATTATTACTAACTTTATCACAAATATTTCAAGAAATGAAGTACAAATATAGTTGGAAGCCATTAAGAGATATATATTTTATTTCCTTTGGTGGTACAGAATTTAATTTTGCGGGTTCTACTGAATTAGTTGAAGAACGGTTAGCAAGTTTAAAAAATGAAGTATATTCTGTTATTGATATTAGTCAAATAGGTATTTGGGATGACGAAAAAAAAATTAATATACAATCACATCCATTATTACATGATTTCTTTAAAAATGAAGAACGTAAAATGGGTTTTGATATTTCAGTTGAAAATGTTCATCAATATGGTGATTGGGTGCCATTCTTAGCAAATGGTATTCCCGTATCAGTTGTATCAACACCAGATATTAAAAACAAAGATTTACCTATTGATACCTCCAGTGATATTTTTGAAAATATTGAGAAGATTATAAGAGATCCCAAAAATGGTGAATTAGCTTCCGATTTAATAATATATTTATTTCAATCGATTTTAAAATTAGTTGATAATCCATTGATTCCATTTCATTTAGAGAATTATATTAGTATTATGGAAGAACTTTTCAAAGATCTGGAAAGTAGAACAGAAACTAATTTAGATTTTCAATCAATTAACCATAGTTTGATGATGTGGAAAAGAATCGGTATCGAATGGTCACAATGGAGTAGAGCATGGCAACAGCTAGTTATGGATCATGAGGATGGTATTGAGCCATCGTTAATATCTGTGCACAGATGGACATGGAACACGAAATTGACAAACATAGGTAGAAGACAATGTTTAGCTTCGGGTGTACCAAATAGACCATTTTACAAGAACATTCTTTTTTCTCCACCATTGTGGGCAGGAGATGATACAAGTGATAAGAGTTGGGTATTTCCTGGTGTAAGAGATGCTATTTACAACGAGGATTGGAACGCTGTACAAGACCAATTGAATGAAATTGGGAAAATTTTTGAGCAATCTGCTCAAATGTTTGTGGAAGAGACCAACGAAGGTGGGTTGAAATAGCTGACGACTACGTGTGACTTAACCAAGCACATTTACATACATATTTACAATTAAATACATTATGATTATTAGAATTAACAAATAAAATAAAACAATAAAAAACTCATGCATTCATTTTGTTAATCGTTTCTATCGGTGCAACATTTTTCACTCGTATAAAGAATTTCAACATGAAAAATAAAAGGTGGAAAAGTGAATTTTAAAGAAAAGTGAAAAAAAATTATAGAAAAAAATAAAAAATATGTTATTTTATGGCAATTGCAATACACCTTTAAGGCAAAACAAAAATTGCTAACCATTTGTTTTAAAATTAAATCAATTCTACAAAAAAGTCATTAATCTATAACTTAAACTGGTCGTTTATATAAAATTTCCTTAAACGAACTACATTTTTTAATTAAAGAAAAAAAAAGCAAAACTACAAATATATTTCAATGTCATTTATTAAAAATTTACTTTTTGGTGGCGTTAAAACAAGTGAAGATCCAACTGGTTTATCAGGAGCTGAGCCAACGATAAATAACACAAGCGAACCAATGGTTGAAGGCGTTTTTTTCCCAAGAACGTTATCAGTATTTAATGGACATGATGATGAAAAAATTTTTATAGCTATTAAAGGTAAAATATATGATTGTACCTCCGGTAGACAATTTTATGGACCAAGTGGGCCATATTCAAATTTTGCAGGTAAAGATGCGTCAAGAGGGTTAGCTACAAATTCATTTGAATTAGATTGTTTAAGAGATTGGGATCAGCCCATGGATGATTTATCTGATTTAACACCGGAAGAAGTTGACGCTATGAATGAATGGGAACAACATTTTCAAAGTAAATATCCTTGCATTGGTACTTTACAACCTGAACCAGGTGTTAATATTTAAATTTTATCTCGTTTTTAAGTTTAATGATATTTATTATAATGATGTGATGACAAGATAAATTTTATTATGATTAAACTTGGAATTAGTCAAACATTTGATGCATTTGATATTTTTTTTTTTTTCTTACAGAAGAGAGAAAAAGTTCGATTTTTATTTATTTATAATCAATCATCATACTATGTATGGTATTTGAGTTTGTGTGTGTTTTTTTTTTTTTAATATATTTATTTAAATTTAAAAGAAAAGTAAGAAAATATATATTGAATGTTTTTGGTTTTTTTTTATAGATAGTATTTTTCTTTATAAAAATTTTGAATAAGATAAAAGTTTACTGTTTGAAAATTTCCAAATTTTTATTCTTTGATTATAATTATATGTGCAGTTTATATTCTTTTCCAATAAAGGTGAATTTTTTTCCTCGATTAATGTAAATGAATTTGGATTTTTGTCATTTAAATTTAATGTATTTAAATTTTTATTATTTAATTTCAAAGATGGAAAATCATCTAATTTCAAGAAATTTTTTTTATCGAATTCTAAAATATTCAAATTGTTATCATTGTTATTAATATTTATTTTTTTAATTATATTTTTATTATGGAAAATGATTTTAATATCAGCATTTTTCTGAGTTAAATCCTTAATAGTATGAACATTCTTTGCACATGTTAAATTGACACTATTATTATTAGTGTCATTTAAATTTAAATTTAAATATTTTAATTTATATTTTTTTCTTGTGATGAATATTTTTTTAAAATTATTTTTTTCTAGATATTTTAAATTTGGTAAATCACTACAACCATTTGAAAAGGTTGCAATGAGTAAAGGTTTAAACTTTGTTGAATTTGGTAACAAAGAACTATTGATATTAATCATATCTTCGACTCTCAAAGGTGATAAGTTGTTCTCATATCGAGTTTTTCTCTTCTTAATATGTTTTCTCTTTTTCAATAAGTATTTGTGTCGTCTTTTTTTAAAATTTTTTAATTTTAAAAAATTTTTGGTCCTGATTAATGCAATTGGGACAATATTTGATTTTCTTTTGAGTGGTTTTGGTGGTGCCCTCATTTGAAGTCAATATTCTAATTAAAAATTTTTTTTTAATTTTTGATTAAACCAGTTTTTATATTTTGTGAATTTATTTATTTTAATGTTTTTTTTTTCTTGTTCTTTTTTTTAATAGTTACGAAACTTAATTTGTGGCATTTTTAAATATAAAATATTGTTTAATATATATATATATATATATGTAAAAAAAAATATATATGAATACAATATATAATTATATGATTATATAAATATATAATATTAAATAAATGCTTCTCTTGGCAAATTATTAACATTAGATTGAAAACCTTTAAGAGCTACATCAAAATTCCAAGAACTTTGTTCAGCTAACATATAAGTGTATTCAGCATTTAGTTTTGTTTGCATATGTAATTTATTCAATAAATCTAATTGAATTGGTGATAAACGTGATTGGACATCAGGTGGAAGTTGTAAAGTAGATGTTGGTTGTGGCATTACATTATTAGTATTTTGTTGTTGTGGCATTATATTATTAGTATTTTGTTGTTGTGGGATGGCATTATTAATATTTTGTGGTTGTTGTGGAATAGCATTATTAATATTTTTTTGCTGTTGAATTGATGTCCATGTATTTGAGGTAAAAGCTCTTATTGTTAACATATCAGAGGCTATAACCACAGAATTATTCATTGGAACAATTACCCAAGTTCTATCAAAAGCTTTTTTTGATAATCTTGTAGTATTTGACGAAGAATTCTGACCTGCAAATCTTCTATGTCTTACTGTGGAAGATTTACCATTATTGTTATTATTATTTTGTGATGATTCAGGTTTTTCTAATTCTTCAAATACACCATGCAAGGTTATAATAAAACCATTAACTTGTGGAAAAGAAATTGCTTGCATCGAATAATCATTTGGTCTTTCTAAAAGAAAATGTTTTGTCTTTGGTAAAGTTTTAAAAATTTTTAAAATTTGTTCTTGACCAATAGCTAATCTTTGTTGTAAAGTTTTTTCACTTGAAATTTTACAAATGTTACGTGATTGTGAAATATAATAACCAAAAGGCGGAGTTTGATCAGAATCTAATACAGTTGACGATGGTATTGAAGAATCAACTGAAATTGAAAATTGTGATTGTTGAGTATAAAGATTTAAAATTTGATTTTTATCATTATCCCAAAAATTTAAAAAATTAGTTACAAAATCTGTTGAAGATTGACCTAATTGATCATTTTCAAAAAAAAATTGTTTAATTTTAATTGGTAAAGTAAAAATTGATTGTAATTTTTGATTATCTCTTACCATTTGATTATCTAAAATGATTAATTTTGGGAAGATTCTTAACATTTCGTTACGATAACTATTATTATTTATAATTGGATTATTTAACATTAATAGTTCTCTTAAATTTTTAAATTTATTTTTCCAAATTTCAAGAGAATTTAATCTTGTAATTTTATTATTTGCTAAACATAAATTTTCCAAATTTGGAAAAGTTTGTGCTAAAGTTGAAATTGAATTAATATCTTTTAAATTATTATCAGCTAAATTAATACTTTGAACTATTAAGTTTGGTTCTTTTGATGCAATTTTCATTAAAGCTGGAAACATTCTTGATTGTGTTGAAATTGTATTAAACATACCTTTTTCAGATAATTGTGGATCAGAATGTAAAGCGCTTAAATTTAACATTTTTAATTGTGCATCATAACGTCTTGCTAAAAAATTCTTCAATAATTCAATTGTATTTGAAGTATTTCCCGTGCCAGTGGCAGTACCACTATTATTGTTCATGATTTCAAATTTTAATGAATTACCAGCGAATCTTACACCATTCCATTTAATTAGTTGATTGGCCTGATCTATTGATTGAACGTACCCTATGACCAAAGGACCATCGATTATTGGATCCATTAAAGATATTCTTGTATTTCTACTAATGAAGTTAACTAAATCTTGAATGGTAGCATTTTGCCAATTTCTCACACTAACTTTAATTCTATTTTGCTGGGCTTGTTGTTGAGCTAAATTAGATATATTATTAACATTATGAAAATTATTCATTTTTCGTTTTTATGAAAGATGAAGTTGCCTCTGAAGTTCTTATATTTATTGCTCAATTTTTTTGTAATTTCTCTTGAAATTGAATAGTTTTATTTTATTTTACATCATCACTTTTTTTTTTCAATATTTTTTTTTTGTTTTTTTTTTGTTTTTTTGTAAATGTCAGGGTAACCCGTTAACCCGTTACCCTGACATTTACAAAGCCCTAAATAAAATTTACAAAAAAAAGCAATTGCCTAAAGTAGCCCTAACAAACAATTAATACAAACCCTAACACAAGCACGTGACCTACAAAATCACTGTTTACGAATTGCACCACGTGCGTTTTTAACAGCACAGCAAAAATTATTTTTCATTTTCGTTTCGTGTAACAAAACTTTTTGAAACGTCAATTGAAAATATTGAATTTCACATTAAAATACATGAAATGAAATTATTTACACTCACATTATATTATATTATATTATATAGTATTATATCATATAATACTATAGAATAGTCAAAACAAATCTAATACATACACATATATTTATATTTACATCACAATGACTCAGTCTTACGATTATGACGAGTCTAGTGAAACATGGCCTTTCTTTGTATTAACAGCATTATTTGTAATATTATTACCAATAACAATTAAACAATTTTATAAAATTTTCATCAAAAAAATTTTTAAAATTAAAACTGATATCGAAAACGATAATGATAATTATGAACAAACTGATTTCAATTTCATTAAAGATTTAAATCACAAATATGCAAATGATGAAATTAAAAAATTTCGTAAAGATTATGAAAAAAAAATTAATAATAATAATAATGAAAAAATTTTTTCATTTAAAAATTTCTTAATTTTAATTGGTTGGTTAATCGTCATCTTTTTAATCATTTTCACAAATAATAGTGAAAGTATTAAAGATTCAGCAAAAATTTTATTTGATCCATACGAATTATTAGGTATCTCAATTGATGCAAACGATAGACAAATTAAGTCTGCTTATAGAAAACTTTCAGTTAAATTTCATCCGGATAAATTGCCAAAAAATTTAAAAGACTCTGAAAGATTATCAATGGAAGAATCTTATGTTCAAATTACTAAAGCTTATGAAGCTTTAACAGATGAATTAATTAAACAAAATTTTTTAAAATATGGTCATCCCGATGGTCCTCAATCAACTACTCACGGTATTGCTTTACCAAGCTTCTTAATTAATAATATTTATTCCCCAATTTTAATTGTATTTTATATCATTTCTTTCACTTTAATCTTACCATTCTTTGTATCAAAATGGTGGAATAAAACTCAATCTTTTACTAAAAATGGTATTCACGTTAAAACTGCAAATCATTTCGTCGATAGAATAGTTAATTATAAACCTTCGGAAATTATTACTGTCGATTTAATCATTAATTGGTTATCCTTTTCGCAAGAATTTAAAGACCTTTATCCAAATTTAAATTCAAAAGATTTTGAAATCTTATTGAATAATCATATTAATGGTATTAAAGAATCAAAAATTGAATCAAATAAAATTAAATATAATTTAATTGTTAAATCAAATTCTTTATTATATGGTTTATTAGATATTGCTTGTGGTTTTAGAAATACTGAAATTGCTTTAATAACAATCGATACAATTAAATGTTTAGTTCAAGGTTTACCAAATAAAAAAAATTCTCAAATTTTACAATTACCAAATATTAATAATGAAAATAAACCAAAAAAATTTATTATTGAAAATGATAATAATGATAAAGATAATAATAATAATAAAATTGATGAAATTAATACCTTAGGTAAATTATTCACGTATGATGATAAGAAAATTGGTAAAATTTTGAATATTAATGATGATAATAAATTAAATGATACTTTAAAGATTGCATCAAATATTCCAATATTAAGATTATTAAAGGCTGATTTCATTGTGCCAGGTGAAGATTGCGTTACTCCATTATCAACACCATACATTTCAATTAAATTTCTAATAAATTCGGCAAAACATAAAATTATTCCAACTGAAAAATTTACAACACAAAGATTTAATGAATCTGATGATTTTGAAGATTTAAGAGATCCCTTTGCCACTATGTTAAAAGAACCAAACATACCATATTCTTTTGCACCAAGGTTCCCAATTAAAAAACGTAACAATTGGTGCTGTTTAGTCATTTTACAAAAAGATGCAAAAATTATTCAAACTCCTGTTATAATCAAAAAATTAAATTTTAAAAATTTGAAAAATGATCTTGATAAAAGAATAATCAAAGATTTAAATGAAAAAAATTTTAATGAAAATGATTGGAGTATTGGTTTCATTAAATTACCATTAGGTCAACAAGCGCCAAATGAAATTGGTCAAATCTTTATGAGGGTGGTAATTAAATCAACAGATTATTTTGGCTCTGATTTAGATTTCACAATGAAAATGGACGTTCGTGAACCTGTTTCACAAAATAATTTAGAAATTTACAATGATTCAGATAATTCAGATCAAGAATCTGACAATGACAACGATGATGATTTAAATGATAGTGACAGTGATTACACCGACATTGATACAGATACTGATGCAGAAACTTTTTCTGATACTGAAGAAAAATGAATCAAAAGTTCACATTATATAAACGTATATTTAAATTAAATATTTTTTTCCATAATAAAAGCATCTACCAATCCATTAAAATAAAATGCTATCCTTTCTACTTTACGAAATCATCTTCGTAAATACCAAACAATGACAAAATCATTATTACATGATGTGTCGATCAAGATCTTACGAATAAAATATTTTTTAGTTGCTTTCTCTAAATAATTAAGTAAATATTTGCCAATTCCACGACAACCATACCGTTCATCATCAATAATTATATCAACATACATTACAAATGGTATAATATTTCTAACTTCATCTTTGCACAAAGAATACGATTCAATCCCACCAGCTAATTTATTTTCAACGCATGCACCTTCGATTATTGAAAAACTTTTCAGGATATTCTATTGGGAATTTTTCAGTTGCTCATTTAATGAAATCTCTAACGGGGTTTCCATTCATTGAAATCAACTTAAATTTACAATTTACCGTCCTTTGACTTTTCTTGAATATTTTTTTTTAGTTTATAAATATAATTTTTCATTTTATAAATGTTTATTTATTTTTTTTTTTTCTCCCATCGAGATTTTATTTATTTTGAATAAATGAAAAATATAATTATTAAAGGTCTATCTGTCTATCTATCTATCTATATAAAACAATTCAGACTTTTATTAAAAACAGTCACATTGAAATTAACTGTTAATACACATACAATGAACAGCAAAACATTAAATAGATTGATTTATCGTACTTACGTTAAAACTCGTGAGAGAACAATTCAAAATATACCAATTAAAGATAATGAAATTATTTTCAATTCAAATACTGAAAAATCTTTGGCAGTTAAAATTTTTAAACAAAATTTATTCGTAGCCATTTATGACAATTCAATTTTGAAAAAAAATTCAAAACTAAATGATTTAGTTAGTGTTTTAGTTAAAGATCGTTTACCTATAAATATAAACTTTCGTACAACTTTACGTGAACTGTATACTTTAATTTTACAAAATAGAATTAAAGATACCGAAATTCATAATGCAATTAATATAATTAATGAAAGACAAGAGAAAAATTTAAATATTGTTAATTTATCAATACCTAAAAAAATCATCAATTCAAATCATAACGAAAACGAAAATTTAATTTCATTTCAATTAAACCCAACAAAAGATAATATAAATAATAATAATTTAAATAAAATTTTACAACAATTTGAAAATAAAAAAAAATTTCATTCAAATGAATTATATCAAATTTTAACAAATTTAATTGAAGAATCAAATGAATTAAATGAATTTAAACCAAAAAATAATAATATCAATCATCTTAATAAGAGTAACAACAACAGTAATAATAATAGCAACAACATTAATTTAAAATATTTAGAAAATTATTTACATTCTTTGGAAGATAAAGAAATTGAAAAGAAAAAATTTCTAAATGAAAAAAATAAAATAATTTATGATTGGAATAATTCGAATAATTCAATTAAATTAACACCAAGTCAATTATTTTTCAAAGAATCGAATGAAAAATCAATTTTGAAAAAAATTTTATTGTTGAAAAAATTTTGGTTTAAAGATGATAATGAAAGTAAATCAAATTTAATTCCAAAAGAATATTTATTACTTAACGTTAAAGATAAAAAACAATTGAAAAATATTTTAAAAGATACTGACCACAGTATGTTTAATATTAATTATAGAGATTTATTAGGTATAGTTAATAGTACAGGTATAACACCAGAAGAAACTTTAAAATTAATAGAAATTCAAAAAAAAGAAAATTGGTCACCCATTGGTAATTTATACGAAAAACCTGAAGTAATTATCTTTCAAAGAAAAATTACATCAAATTATCCAATTTTTTTAAATTTTAAAAATATTTTAATTATGACTTGCATAACATCATTTTTCACTTTATGGTATAAAAAAAGTAACAATGAAGAAATAAAAGATGAAAAAAATTGAATAATTAAGTAATTAATTTTTATTTTCTTTTATTTCTTTCTTTTCATTTTACATATTTTTATATGTACGATTTATATATATATTCAGAAAATTAATATCATTCATTGCACAAAAATAAAAGTTTTCATTATATTACAATAACTCTACCATTTATCTATTAAATTCAGTGATTCCTTTTTACCAGTTAATTCTTTCCCATTAAGATATTTTTTGCATTTAGCTTTCGAATAATATATTGGACAATCTCTAGATTCACATTTATCAGATATTATATCACCGACAATACCTGCATCTTTTCCATATTGAAATGAACACACACGGCAAACAGTTTTCAAATTTTCAAATTCTTTTTCACGATATAAAACAGTCTCTAAAAGATTCGATGCTGTAATTAAAGGTTCAGAATAACAATCTTGGCATAATTGATTTTTATCAATCAAATCTTGTTCTTTGCCACAATTATTACATCGAATAATATTGCCAATTTCTCTAATATTATTATTTTTTTTATTCATAATACTTTTTTGAAATCTTGTTAAATCAAATGCCCATGAGGATACATTGACACCTATAATATTAAAAAGTCTCGATAATGGTGGAATCAAAGTCTTATTAATATAATATTCCGAATCTAATTCAAAATTCTCATCTGACATAAATTCTTCAGGTGAAATACTACGATTACGTAAAGTTTCACCACTTTTCATTTTAACCACTAAATATGGAACTCTTTCTTTATATTGAGGCTCTGATCTATAATCTTTTTCCATTTGTTTTTTAGCAACTACTGCACCCGGTGGAGCTGTACTCTCACTCTTGTATTTACCCAATTGAACTTCCTTTGCAAAACAAAAGTCTTGAACAGATATTTTACCTTGATATATTTTTGAAAATTGATCTTGAACATATGATTTAACTTTTGATAAATCTTTTGTCTCGAATAATATTTTAAGAGATTTTTCAACAATTTTTTGTTGTGCTGGATGTCCATCTCTTCTAATAGTTTCGATACCTTTGGAGTCAAATATCGGTTCCTTCTGAGTTTCATATTCATATGAGTTACCTACATACCTTTTTTTACTTACCAAAATTGATGGATGATAGACTTTTTCAAATTTTAAATAAATTGGTTTGGGATTCATTTTAGTGACTTCTTCAGCAATTTCACGTCCCATTTTAAAAGCATCGGCTTTTGTTTTACCTGGAAAATACACGAATAAACTGTCTGTATCACCATATACTACTTTAGCACCCCATTCTTCATTTTTTTCAATAATTTCAATTGCTTTTTCCAATGTTTCCCTGCCAGTCTGAACAATGCTATCAGCTAAATCTGAACAAGGCATCCTACCTGAAAATGAAGCAGACGTGTAACCACATGTTACATTTGCTAAAAGTTTTAGAGCTAATTGCTTATTATTTAATAATTTCTTCAATGAATTATTTTTTGAACTTAATTCTGCAATAGTTTTTTTCACCATAACTCTAATATCTAAAATATCAGTTAACATTTTCGCTAAAGTTGATTTTCTTATGGATGGTTTTACAAATACAATACCATTCGGTGAAATAGTCACATAATCCTCCAATAATCTTAAGATATCTTTATCTAAAGAATGAGAACATGTCCCAAGGTCATTTTTTTTTAAATTTAATTCTCTAACTCTACCAATCATGGTTGAATAACAATAGTTATATGCAATCATAATAGAAGGATATAATGATTGAAAATCTAATACTACCAATGGACTCTTATAAAATGCCGATTCTGGTTCCATAACCAATGGTACACATTCCAAAGGTTTTTGCTTCCGTACTTTTTCTTTGCTTGGAGACGGTAATAAAAATCCTTCGGTTTTACAAATTCTTATCAAAAATGATTCAACTTTATATTGAGAACCTCTATAATAAACAGAATGGAAATCAATTCCAATTAATCTAGCTTGTTCCATAGTTTTTTCCAAAAATTCTTGTTCTTTTAAAAGTTGGATATTTATTCTAACTCTAACTAACCAGTAATTCAGTACCGTTTTTAAATATGTGGTACTAGAATTTTCATTCCACATTTCCGTCAAAGATTTAAAGGAATAATGTGGTAATCTTCTATGCAGAACATTATATGTAACATTTTCAATTGTATATTGAGATAAATTTAAACTAGACCTTAAAATTCTCCAAATATTAAGAACATACCGTCCAGTAATAATGATTCCTGAAGAATGAGTATAACCCCATGTGTCTCCAAATTTATTCTTCCATTTCATAGTTACTCGAGAAATTTCTGCAGATATATTAAATTTGTGAATCTTAACACATCTCTCTATAATATATCCCCATGAAGACATATGAACTTCATATCCAGATAATATATCAGGATCAAAAAGTAAAATTAAATCAGTTAAAGCATCAAACATTTCAAATTCACTATCATAAATTGCAACAGGTATGGTACCAGCTGCTTGTTCAATATTTTTTGAAAAGTTATTATTTTTTTGATCTTTATTAACAACCATGAAACCTTCAGTCTTGATATTTAAATCAAATGGAAAAGTCGCATCATCTAGTTTCCAAACAATCATTGTAACTTCATCTATGGCAGGATCAGGAAGTTTATTATTTCTGGTGTTTACATGTATTTCTAATGAAAAATGTGTCATTGTATCATGTATATCTTTTTTCTTTTTTTTAATTACTGAATTACTTCCAAACTTGTAAAAAAAATTATTTGTATTTGGTGACCTTTCAATCTGTGATTGATATTTTTTTTTAAGGTTTTGCTTTTTTGTTGTATATTGATTTTGAACTTCTGAAAAAGTTGGCGGTTTCTTTATATATTTCCATAAACCAAACATTTGATCTGATTTTATTGAATTAAGAATTACTGGCTCATTTGATATAGGAACAGGTATACGATTCACTAAATGATTTGATGTAACATCAAAACGTCTTCCGGCATATATGTAAGGTTTCTTACCCAAGTCTTTTGGATTACTGTAAAATGGATCTAAAAAATCAATTTTTGGATAACCTTGTAATTCTAAATCTTTTTCTAAATTTTTAAAATCAAATGGTGGTTTTTTAAATACGTATGCATTCCCCCCCATTTTTAATCCAGTATTTTTATAAATTTTATTCTTATTAAGACTAGAAATAACTTGATTGCCAACATTTATTGATACGTTTTTCCGTTTTGCCATCATTTGAGTCATTTGAAAATCTAAAGAAAAATTGATTTGTTTTTCATCAGTTTTATTATTATCTTCAAATGGATTTTCTGGTAACGAATTTTTTATTATATTTTCATCATCATCATCATTTAGAATATCCTGCTTATCATCGACATTCACTTCATTCTCATTAGGTTTAATTTCCAATTCTTCATCACTCATAGCTATTAGGTCATACTCCTGGTACAAAGGATCTACTTTGCTAGTTTCAGAATTTAATTCCTGTTGTGAAGAAATATCTTTTGAAATTGAAGGCCATAATTCTGATAATGCGATATGCGGTCGTTTTATTTTATCAAATCTTTTATCGTTTTGAACAAAAGTCTTAAAATCCAAATTTCTTCTCTTAGTTGAAGTTTCAGATATTGCTTTTTTATGAAATTTTTCGTAATCTTCAGAGGATTCCCATTTCGTATCAAGAGTTACATTTCTTTCTAAATCAGAAGGTTGCGTATACGGTTGAAGTGAAAACATTATTCTTTGTGAATGCATATCTTTTACCATTCTTTTTGTTGATGTGACAAAAGGTTTTTCTAAAATTTTAGAACAATCGGTTGTTTTTTCCATGAAATTATGATGTAGTTCTTGAAATTGAAGCTCTTCAATATTTTTAATAAACTGTGGTAATATATCAATTTCTAATAATCCATTACTTATTCTTGGGAAATATTTTCTTTCAAGTACATTATTATTTTCATTACAAAATTTTTTCAAAAAATCATTTAATTCATCCGTTTTCATTAAATTATCTATATCTAAAATTGTATTCAAGATAGGTTTACGAAAATAACATGTTTTAAATTGTATCCAATCAGATCCAAATAGGTTAAAATCTGAAGAAAATTGAAGTAAATATGGTATATGTGATTCAAAAACTTCAGTTATGCGATTTGATAATTTTCCCTCTCGAATCATATCAGAGATTCTATTCACATAAGATGGATTTAAAAGTGATATTTTATAAAATTTTGACCAACCAACATGATAACCATAAAATGGTACGCCTTTAACAATGGATACATTTGCGATATATTCTAAATCGCCTATATTTTCATTTACTTTAGAAGAAAAAATTTTATCTTGATTACCAAAATTTTTTTTCCTTGTGGTTTTTTTTTGTAAAGATTGTTTCATTAAATTTTCTAAAAGAGTATGCATTTGTGTACATTTTTGATTTGTAACTAAAGATGAATCAGAATCATTACCATTATATTTTATAAAAATATAAGGAAATACACCATGAATATGACATAAAGTTTGATGTCCAGTGGGCAAATTTCCAAAGATTCTAATTACAGGAACTAAACGAAACTTATTCAAAGGTAAGCTTTGACCATGTGTTGTATCTAAAACTGAAGGTTTTGACATATAAAAATCGTAATTATTCATTTGTAAATGAATGAGCTCTGGATTGAGTCCTGAGCTAATACTTGTATTTGGATCAGTCATTTGTATTTTCCCATCACTACTAACCCTTTCTCCCCTGATGGAATCTTGATATGTTAGGTCTTTTCTTGTATATTTGAATTATATTTATTATATGTTGGATCTTTTCTTGTATATGCCTTTATATATATATATATTTTTTCTTTATTAAAAAAAAAAAAAAAGGCTTGAAGGGCTTAAATAGAAGATCTAATAATGCCAACAGCAAAACAGTAAAATAAAAAAAAAAAAAAAAAAGTTTAGTTATGAATAATAAAAATACAATTGTTTATGTGAAAGTTAAAGCACCAAGACCAATAGATTTTAAAGATCCGGAACGATTTGAATGGAATGGGGACAAAGAGAGACAACTTTGGAATTTTATTTCAAAATTGAATAACAATAAAGAAAAAATTGATTGGAATCAATTATCTACAACGTTGAATACTCCAGTATATTTTTTAAAGAAGAGAAGTTTTAAACTTTTTTCAATGCAATTGGAATCTTTGCAACGACAAATTGATGAAAAGAAGAAACAAAATGATAAGATATCTGATGTTATTTTATCACCAACGGAGAGTATAAAATCGTCATCATCATCATCATCATCGAACTCCATTGTTTTCAAGGATGAAAATGGAAATGGTAGAGCACAAGATATGAAAGGATCTATTAATGATATTAATAAGCAGGCTCTTCAACATTTACAAACATCTAGATTATTGAATTATGAACTTGGTATGAATAGTAATAATGATAATGACACGAAAGATAGAAAAAGTAACGATAATGATGGTAAAGATGATAATGATAATGATAATGGGAAGGATACTGATGAGAAGGATACTGATGAAAAGGTTAACGTTGATTACGACAGCGATGGAAGTGATATATCTTCAAGCTTAAGTGTAAGTAAATCTGCATTAGAAGAAGCTTTAATGGATCGACTTCATTTTTAAATAGACAATCACACACACACACACACACACATATATATATATATGGCTTATAAAAAAATATTTAGTGTTATAGGGTATAATCAATATTTAATTCGTTATTAGACTTATCTTTTAATTCAGTTATTGGTAGGATAGAAGGTCTACCATGAGCACATTTAAATGGAGAATGACAATTTGATAAGTTTTTAATTAAAAATTCACATTCAATTTTTGTTAAAGTATCACCAAACATAATAGCTGATCTACAAGATTTACTTTTAAAAATTTCAATGATAAAAGTTGGTATAGAATTAATATATTTCCACCAAGTTAAATTATTAATATATTTATCTTGAGTTTTATAATTAGTTAATGAAAATTTTTTAAAAAATTTTAAATCATTAATATGTTGAATTAATACATCTTTAAAAAAAATTTTATCTTTATTAAATTTATTAATAAGTAATTCAGGTAATGAATTAATTATTAATAATTTATAAGTTGAATTAAAATTTTTTTCATTTTTAGTTTCAACTTTATAAAAAATTGACCATTTTTTCAATTCATCTTTAAAATGGTTAAGTAAATCACTTTCTGTATCATTTATTAAAATTTCAAAATTATTTACTGGTTGTGATAAAAGTAAATTATTCATTACATCATTAATAAAATTATTTAAAAAAGATTCTAATTTTATTCTTTCATCGCATGCATGTTGATCTAATATGAATAAATTTGTTTTTTCAAAATTTTTTTCATTATTTAATTTTAATAAAATAAATTTATTATCAATTTGATTAATAATTTTACAATTTTTCAAGTCTTCAATGTTAATATGAATATCATTTAATTGAAATTTTTGAAAAAGTTCATTATTTTCATTTAATTTTGGAATATCTAACCAACTTTCAAAATTTTTAAACATTTTTTTATTTTTAAAATTTTTAATTAAATTTTCATTTTTTTCTAATCTTTTAATAATAACTTTATTTATTTTTTTTGTTGAATGTATTTTTAATCTTCCATTAATTTCATTTGATTCATTAGTTGAACTTTTAATATTTGAAATTAAATTATTTTTTTTTGTACAAGAAAATTGATTTTTTAATAAGTTTAATGAATTATTTGAATTTGAATTTAAATTTGAATGATTATAACCTTGTAAATTTAAAAAAGATTTAAGAATTTTCATAATTAATTTTTTTAAAATATTTTCAAAAGTTGGATTTGTAATAATTTTTGATGGATTTTGAATTAAATCATTAATATTTTTGGGACAAAAGATATTTATAATAAAAAATGGATAAAATTTATATGGTTTACCAATTACCTTTATATTTTTTTCCTTTATACCACCAAAACCAAAATTTGATGATTGGAAAAAATTATTTATATCTTTTAAAAAAAATTGATCATTATACTTTCTTCCATTAATAAACATAAATTGCATATTTTTAAATTTTATTGGATATTTTGAAATAATTCCTTCAATTAAAAATTTTTCAAAAGTTAAAGAAACCATTTTTAACATATTTAAAGGAATTATTGAACCATAAATATTTCTTACAATTTGAGAATAAATTTGTTGTTTAGTTAAATTATTTAAATTTGATTTAAATAAATTTTTTTTAAAATTTTTTGAATCTAAATAACTAATTTTGACATTTAAATTTGGATAATTAATTAAAATTTGTAAAAAAATTTCTTTAATTTTGAAAAAAATATTAAAATCTGCTTCTTTAATAATTAAATTTTGCCTTATTGGTATATTATATAATAAATTTTTAACAATGACAATTGTTCCTTGATCATTAACATTAAATGGTTTCATAATTTGATTAAAAAAATTTAAATAATGCTTATCATTATCTGAAAACATGTTTGATTCATTTGGGAAATTTTTCATCCAATTAGAATTATAATGTTTAACTTTTGATATAATTGTCATGTGTGATACATTTGATATCATATGAATGGCATTACCATGAAATCCGTAAGTTTCAATTTTTTCTAAATCTTTTAATGATTTTAACTTTGACGAATAATTTTGTAAACCTATACAGTTTAAATCTTCCGGATTAATACCAAATCCATCATCTTTAACAAGAAATGATAAACTATTTGAATTTAGTATGAGTTCTATATTTTCTGCTTTTGCATCTACTGAATTTTGAACAATTTCGTTAACCGCTGAAGCAATTGAAGTTATGTATAGTTGAGATTGTAATTTATTTGTGACTGTATCATTAAGTTTTTTAATATTTCTTGACATTACGAGAAACAGATGGCCATATTGTTATTTGCTTCTGTGCAGTTAGTTAGTTAGTTAGTTATTTTTTTTTTCTCTTGTCATTGTGAAGTTTTTGCCACACTGTATAAACTGTAAGTTTTTTTGTTTCTAAACTTTTTATTTTTAATAGTTTTTGTGTTTTAAAAAAAAATAAAAAAATAAAAAAATAAATATGCAAATAATTAAAAAAAAAAAAAAAAAACTAATAAGCAAAATTGAATTATTAGTACAAAATGAATGTGATAAAGATGAAATAAATATATTTTCATTTTTATTCTTGTCAAGAATCTTGTTAATTAATGCTTGAGTAATTTAAATTTAAATTTGTTGTTGTTGAATTGATAAAATTTTTTCTTTTCAATGGATCAAACTCATCTTGATTGATATTACTGCTACTATCTATTGTATTTTCAAAATTATCCAAATTTTTAAAGTTAATTTTATGTAATTTGATGATGTTATCTATACAATAATATTGGAAACAATTTAATAAGATTGGAGAAATGAACATTATTAAAAAAATTTGAAAATTTGGCCATGGATCTGACCAATCTAATATTAAGTTTGCTAACCAATAAGCAAAATCTTCAAAAAAATTTAAGATTAAAAAGATAAAAATTTTCATGATGAACAAACCTAGTATAAAGATTAAAAATTGTTTTAAAAAAGCTTTAAATAAAGGTTTATTATTATTATTATCATTTTCAATATCGTTGTTATCATTAAAATCTTGTGAGTAATAATTACCACTTTCAATATTAGTAATATTAAAATAAGAGCAACAAAATTCTATCAGTTTAAGTGAGATCCAAAGTATTGGTATACCGACAGTTGTATCTAATAATAAATTTAAAAAATACCAATCACATTGGTCACTGTTGTTGTTATTATTACTATTACTATTACACATCTTATTATTGAATAAAATGAATAAATTTTTCTTTCTTTTAATGACGCTTAAACATATATTAGTAAAATGAATAACTAATGATCCTGCAATTTGTTTTAAAGTATCATAAGACCAAACTAATAATTTTCTTCTTGGATGTTCGTATTGTCTTTTAATTAGTAAAGTTAATATGATTAAGAAACCCATAAGGCATTGAATTAACAAGGATACTGGACCTAAAAGTTTACAAGTGTTTTTATTTGATAACGAATTGTTTTTAAACATTTTGGGCTCGTTGTTTTGTTTTGTTTTGTTTTGTTTTGTTTTGTTGTGTTTGTTAAATTTTTGTTGAATAAATTTCATTTCAATTTACATTTTTATTTATTTTTTTAATGGTATATTAAAAGTTCGGTGGAAATAAAAGAATATTAAAAAAAGTGAGTTTATTTATATAAGAAAGTATGTATTTATGTATATATATATGTTGGTAATAGAAATACTATATAATAATATTAATTCTTTTTCTTGTATTGTAATAGATTGAAAAATGGTTTTTTTCTACCTTTTCTTTTATTTAATAATTTTTGTACATTGTTTAATAAAATTTTAGTAGTAATAGTATTATTATTATTATTATTAGATTTTATTGATGGTGGTTTAAAAGGTTTTAAATTATTAAGAATATTAATTGGAATATTATTCCATTCATTAAAGGATTGAATACCAGTTGCAGAATTATACCAAATTGAATTTGGTTCTTCAAATTTCATTGCAAATTCATAAAGTGTACTAGTTGATTTATTATTATTATTATTATTATTATTATTATTATTTTCAATAAATAAAGGTCTATAACCTGAATATAAAGTTTTTGTTGATAGATGAATTGGATCTAAATTATTTGTTGAAGAAACTTTTGGTAATGAAAAATAACTTAAAAATTTATTATTTTTATTATTATTATTATTATTATTATTATTATTATTATTATTTGAATTTATTATTAATTGATTTGAAATTTGATGATTATATTTTGAAGATGTTGAAGATAATCTTTTCGATTTTTTCTTGTTTTGAGAAGAGTTATTATTATTGTTATTTTTCAATAGGGTGAAAGATGATTGGTGACGTGTGAAAGTTGACAAGGTTTTTGTTTTTGAACTCAAGAATTTCCAAGTGACGAAGGATGTAGTTATCATTGTATTATTGTATTATTGTATTATTGTATTATTGTATTATTGTATTATTGTATTATTGTATTATTGTATTATTGTACTAGTACATATTTGTATTATTGTCTATTTATTTATTTTTACGAGTAAAAAAAAAGTTTCTCGTCGTTTACGTTTCCGTGGGAACAACCAATCATGTCGCGCGTATCCGTTTAGTAAGCCGCAGCGCAACCATTGGTCCATTCACACCTTAAACCCTATTGGCAGGGTAAGCGACCGCTTCACCTTGTCACGTGGCAGCAAAAGCAGACTTGCCGCGCGGCTGAACATCTCGCTCGGCTGCGGTTGCCCAGAACGTCTACACTCGCTGTCACCTTCCGCAACAAACAGCGCCTCGATATCGTTCACAACGGCGCCGTCAACAACTTCTTCTTCGTCTTCGTCTTCGTCGTCTTCAACTTCTTCGTCAACATAAATTCTTCGTATCTCCAATTGCAAACCAATTCTCTTAGCAATAACGTTACGGAAATACTTGCAAAATAACAAACGCAACTCTTGTGTATCCGTAATTCCATGTGTAATAGTATCGCCCATTTTATCCATTTCATCAATCTCTTTTTCTTCCTCACTCATCTCACGTAATGACGATTCAACATCAAAATAAGATGATGACGATGATGATGAACTAGAACTAATACTACCCCTCTCATCTTCCTCTTCTTCACGAATAGGTATTTGGTTAACTGTAATGGGTATTACTTTATTCTTAACTACAATCGATTGTTGTCTTATTATCGAGTTTAAACTTTGAGATCCACTAGATCTTACAAGTTGACTATTATTATGGTTAGTACCATTACCATTACCATTACCATCATTATCTTTATCATTCTTGTTGTCAACATCATTATTAATTTTCATTGATCCCAATAATAATGGCTCAGATCTAATCGAACTTTGTTGTGACATAGTAAAAGTACGATTAACTTTAGCACTATTTAAATTACTCGACGTTAAGATTGAAGCTGCCCTTCTAATCGAAGAATTAGATCTTCTTAATGTCTTGGATTGTTTATGTCTTATAGGCGATGATGACGATGAATTTCTAACGGTTGATCTCATATTCATATTCACCATCCCCATCCCCATTCTCATAGGTTCACTTTTCCTTTGAATAGTTTCATTAGATAATGATCTTTGTAAATTTGAAACAAATCCTTGTGTTCTCTTTAAATGTGATGTCTTCAAATTATCATTTGTTGAAATCGATTCATTCATTTTATCATAATAATGACTATTAATCTTATTTTTATTATTACCATTTTTCTTATCTTTCACTCTAATATTATTATTATTATTATCCTTTTTAGAAATTTTTTTAAAACTTTTTGATCTTGATATTTTTTTACCAATTTTTTTATTCTTTTTAAACGAAAATAATTTTTTCCTCAAAACAATTATTATTCTCTTAAGATTTTTCTTAATTTTAATACCTTTATTCATAAAATATGTTAATAATCCTCCTTTACAACGAATAGCATTAGATCGTTTCAATTTTGAACCTTTATTAATTTTATCATCATTATTATTATTATTTTTATTATTATTTTTGGAAAGCCATATAGATCTAATTGAATTTGATCTTTTAATATTAGAAATTGAATTTATAGAACTTGAAATCACAGATTCAACTTGCTTTATAGATGGACGTCTTTGTAATGAAATTGATTTATTTAATCCTTGTGAATTTTTAATTTTACACGGTTCAATAATAAAATTTTTTTCAGATGTTGAAACTATATCATATGAAATATTATCAGCCGTTGGAATTGATTTAAATGCTGTAATAAATGAATGATTATTATCGTTACCATTATCATTATCGTCATCTTCAGGAATAGATTCCATTGGACCTTGAGATTTAGAAACTATCGAACTATTACTAAATATTGGTAAACTACCATTAGAATTTTTATTTTTTAAAATTGGTGATGTAGACCCAATAGATGATCCAGAATATACTGTCTTATCAGGTGCTAATGTCATTGTATATTCTTTATTAATGTTTAAATCAAGTACAGATGCACTAACACCTCCATCACTTTGATTTCTGAAAAACTTTGGTGATGTAGTATTATCAGAAATATTTGCAAATGAATAATAACCATTCGATGAGTTTGAATTTGAATTTGTTTTCGTGTTTGAGTTTGAGTTTGAATTTGAGTTTGAGTTTGTCGAGTAATCAGATAGCATTTGAGATTTGGTATCATGCTCATTAGAAGTAATGGAACCAGTTTCACCTTCTTTATCCGATAATTTACTTATAAACGTTTCATTTAAAATGTTGTGATTGTTAAGATCGAATTCATCTAATTTTGAAGCCCTAGGTTTTTCATTCTTAGCTGGAAATTTGAATTCCATTTGATCTCCTTTAAAAGACTTGGTCTTTGTTCTTGTCGGTGTCCTAATGATCATCGTATCTTAATATTCTTACTTAAGTATTGTATATATGTGCAGTTTCAATGAGTAGTTTTTTTAATAGTAGCAGTATATCCACACTCTTGCAATTGCAACCAATCTGGGTTCCTCACATCACATCACACCCAACGCCGTCCTTCCACGCCATCCCGTATATATATATATACATATATATATATTTACACACACACACACATTACATCCCATTCACATCGACTATCCCCACTACTATCAAACAATTTCTCCCAACCAGCAACACCAATTTTTTTTGCAAACCAGCCATTCACAAATTTCATTGTTTTGTATACTGAACAATTTTCCACAACGCGCGCGTGCTTGAAAAATTTAATACTCACTACAATGAAAAAAAAAAAAATAATGAAATAATAACAAACAGTCTTTTTGAAGAAAACTTCTTCTAGATCAGTGCTACACAAACCCAAGGCCATACGGTTTATAGAATGGGGAAAAAACTCTTGCATGCATGTCATTTCGAACATTCTTTAAAGAAACATAGTCCTAGAAGATTTTCAAAGATAGCTTCGAAAATTAAAGATGATAAATTTCGTATCATCTCATCCAAAAAACCTGAATCAAAAAAATTATTCAAATATTGGAAAAATAGAAAATTTATATTTTCCAAGATTGATTCAAATCAAATTTATATGACTGATGAATTATGGTTTTCAGTAACTCCAGAAAATATCGCCATTTTTTTCGCTAATTTCATTAAAGCTTGTTTACCTAATGCAAAATGTATTTTAGATGTATTTTGTGGTGGTGGTGGTAATACAATACAATTTGCGAAAAATTTTCCTAAATGTTATGGTGTAGATTTTAATATGGAGCATCTTTATTGTACTGCTAAAAATTCAAAAATTTATGACGTTGCAGATCGTATTTGGTTAAAATACGGTTCTTGGTTAAAGATTTCTAAAGATAATTATTTTAATGATAAAACAATTGATTGTATATTTGCGTCACCTCCTTGGGGTGGTCCTCAATATCTTGATAAAAATATTTTTGATCTAGAAAATGGCTTACATCCATTAGGTTTAACTAAATTATTAAAAAGTTTTTTCAAAATTAATCAAAATGTTATATTATTTTTACCAAGAAATTCAGACTTAAATCAACTTTCAAGAATAACTAGAAAATTGCTTGGGCCATTAGCAAAATGTAAAGTATTGTACGTTAAAGATAATGGTTATTTAAAGGGGGTCGCATGTATGTGGGGTGAAGCATTTACAAATTATCAACAAGATGATATTAACGTTGAACAAAATGGAAATGAAGTTGAAGAAGATGATGAAACTATTGTCGATGATGACTTACATAAAAATACAAAACAAAAAATTGTTTCCAATAATTCCTTATATGACATTAATGGTTAATTATTTATTGCATATATAATAAACACATAAACATTTTTTTTTTTAAAAAAAAAAAAAAATTTTAAAAAAAAAAAAAATTAAAAAAAAAAAAAAAAAAAAAAAAAAAAAAAAAAAAAAAAAAAAAAATTAAGACAGTTAAAAATATTCTTAAATGTTTTAAAAAACATCCTTAGTAAAATCTAAATTCTCTAAATTTGGTGTATAATCTAATTGATTTCGAGCAATTGGTTTAAGTGCTCTATTTCTTACACTTTGAACCGTTTGTAATGCTTCAATCATTTTATCCTTCCTCTCAAGAATTTTTTGTAATTCTATAATTTCTGAATTCTTTGATATTAATTGATCTTGAATGTTATTATTTCCATCTTTGGTGCTATCACCATTATCATTATTTAATGATTTATTATTATTAGTAGTAGTAGTAGTATTTTCTAATTCAAGAATTTTTTTCTCAAGATCATTTGTATATTTCTTATACTGTCTTAATTGAGATTCTAAATTTTGAAATTTTGTTTCTAATAATGTGCCTACTTCAATTGGAAGCATTTCAACAATTTCCATTACTTCAGAATCTTGTAAATCAATATTATCTTTATCAAGTAAAATTTCACAATTTAATAATTTTTGTTTTAATAAATTATTTTCAGATTGTAATAATTTTATATTTGGATCGAATTTAACATTTTGAACTTTTTCAACATTGATATTTTTTTCTAATTGTAAATCTTCAATAATTTTATCTCGTTGTTCAAGTTCTAATTTTAAAATTTTAATTAAATTTTGATTTTTTTCAAATTCTTCATTTTTATTTGTAATTAAACTTTTTTTATTAATATTTAATGAAACATTCTTAGCTCTAGATCCAAATCTTAAAGTATTTAATGTTTCTGCACTCGATTCAATACTTGGATCAATAGTACAAATCGTTGTAATAATACTATTACCACTTAATGCAGGTTGCAAAATTCTTGTTAATTTTGAATCTCTATATGGAATATGATTTATCTTATCATTCAAATTTAATGAATCATTAGATTTTGACATTGATTGAGAACTTAATTTTGAAATAACAGTTCCTAATGCTAATAATGATTTATTAATAAATGCACCTTCTTTACGTCTTTCTTGCTGTCCAGTACATCTTTCTGAACCAGCTAAATCACATAATGAAAGGGTATTAGATTGTGAAGTTCCATTATTTAAATCAGTTGTTATTAATCTAATTAATATGATAGCATGAGATCTTGAACTTCTTATATTAAAATCGGTTTGTCCTGTTTTTCTTTTCATATCTCCAATGTTAATCCATTTCATTAATTCATTACTATCTTCACATCTTTTTTCAAGTAATCCAATCACTTTTACACCATATTTAGAATCATCTCTAATTCTTAATTCGTTACCATTATTAAAAGATTTATTTAACGATGTTGGAGTTGTTAATGATGATGGAGAATTTATTGAACACTTTCCATCATTTAATAAATCATAAATTTTTTCATTATAAATTTCTAAATATGATACCAAGATATCAAATTTTTTATCTTTTTTATCTAATAATGATTCTTTATAAATTTCACTAAATAATAATGAAATACAAAGTGGCACAATTCCATCTTCTTTAGAAGATTCTTCTCCCATCATAGTATAAGTTTTCCCTGATCCAGTCATACCATAAGCAAATAAAGTAACGTTATGACCATTAAATAATTTTGAAATTAATGGAATTGTAGTAATTTTATAAATTTCAAAATTTTTAATCTTTGGACCAAAGACATGATCGAATTTAAAATCACCATAATCTTCATTAGTTATTGTTGTTGGAGTTATATTTTTCCATAATCCATTTAAATTTAAAGTTGGTTTAATACGTATGGTAACGGTAATTGTACCAGAATAATGTTCATCTTTAGATTGTAATTTATTATTTTTAAAATTTGATTGAGTGGTATATGGTGAAGATGTTTGAGATTTTAAATATAAATGACGTGGTCTTAAGAAAGTTTCTGAATGTGATTTTGATGATGTTGTTGGTGTACTTGGTATACTTGAAGTTGTAGAATCAATGGATGTAATAGAATTACTTCTTGAAGTATTTCTTCTTAGATTAGAAAATGATGAAGTTGATCTTAATGATGGTGTCTTCGGTAAAATTTGTGGCGTAACAAAACCAAGAGTTGAATTATATCGTGATTGTTTTGGAGTTGAATTTGGAAATTTGAATGACGATGTATTACCACCTGATGATGTTGATCTTGAAGATGATGATGTTCTTATATTTGGGCTAGGCTTTGGGTACATGAACAAAAAACGTGAAGGTCTATAAAATATGTATTATGAAGTTGATATATTCTCGAGGGTTTATTTATAATAGTTGTGATTTTTAATGTTTTTTTTTTTTTTTTGTTTGTTTTCTTTTAGTTGGTTGATATAATTTTTCGTGGGAACAATGAATATCAAGCAAAATTCGCATTTATAAACAAAATCAATTTGAGTGAAAGGCGTGTGGCTTACAAATGACGGTAATATAAAAAAAACTGCAGAAGATGAAAAAAGTCAAGTATGAAAATATTTAAAAAATGATTTAAAATATTAAGAGAAATATACTTTTGTTTGTTTTTTTGTTTAAAAGAAAAAAGATGGGCTTATATATAATTAAAAAGAATAAAGGACGAAAATGAAAATGGAAATTGAAATGAAAATTGAGATAGAAATAGAAGTAGAAATAGAAATAGAAATAGAGATAGAGATAAAGCTAAAATAAATTAAAATAAAAAAATGTCATCAGGTTTAAATAGATTTTGCTAAACCGACGGCGTTGTTTTTAAGATCGTAAATTGAGTAAAATTTACGTAAGAAAGCGTCACCAACAATTGCTAATGGACCAACTGGTTCAGGGAAATCCATTGGAGTAATGGCCGAAATACAAGAACCAGAAACTTCTAATGTATAATCGTAAGGACTAATGGTAAAGTTTTTACCGTTAAAGTTGAAGGTTAAATCAGGTAAACTATCTCTAGTGTTACAATCGATTGTGTATTGACCACTCCAACCTTTCTTAGCACCGATTTCTGAATTAATAATTTCAGCTAAACCTGATGGTAGAGTAATTAAAGAAGTACCAGTATCGATTGCAGCACCATGATTTTCTAAAGTAGCAAATTCATCACCTAAACCGATACCATCGAATTTAACTTCCCAATAAGCTTTACGACGAATTGGTAGCCAAGTAATATCATCTTTAAATTTAGATTTATCATAACCACCAAAAGTAATTTCACCACCATTTTCTGTATCTTTATTTGTATCACCTAAGTAGAAAGCAAATTGAGCAGTATCTAAGATATTATTATTGATAGCATTATAAAATGGTGGAACGATTTTATTTACTGAGATTGAATCGTAAGCTAAACCGAAAATACCATCGAATTTACCAAAAGCGAAAGCTAAACCAGGTTCATTAGTTGCTTCAGCAAAATCTTGTTTTGGAACTATTAAATCACCAATGGATAAAGTATCTTGAGAGATGTAACCTTGTAAAGAACCTGAACCGTATTGAATTTCAAAATCGGAACCATTTTTTTTATAAGTTGAAGATTCTTTATGATCATATTTAGAATGTAAGAAACAAGCTAAAGAATTACAATCAAATGAAGGAACCCATAAGTTTGAAGAGCCTGTATCTAAGATGACTTTAAAGTTTTGTGGAGGAGTACCTAAACTAATATCAGCGAAATATTGAGCATTCATATAGTTTGATAAAGGAATGTCATGAGCATCAGTAAAGAAAGGATGATCTCTCGAGAATTTAACTTGTGGATTAGAGTTTTCAAACGTAGTTAAATATTTTTGACCTAAATGAGCCAAATGTTGAGAGAAGTTAACTTCTTCGAATTCGGAAGATGTTAATTCGTGTTTGTTTAGTTTTGCCTTGTGTATCTTAGCGTTGACTTCTTGTAGGCTACCAAGAACCATCATAGCGAGTGGTAATAACTTTTGCAGTTGCATATTAAATTTCGTGAGCGTTTAAAGATAAGGGGGAGGAAGAGAGTAAACACGACCAGTAGCGAGTAGGGACGTTGTTTGGTTAGTACTAAATATTTGGTCTTGAAAAGTTAATTATATATATATATATATATATATATATATGGAGAGTAAACTATCAAGTATATCAGTCAGCTAAGACGTTGTGGTGTGTCAGTGATTGATTGCTTGTTGTTGTTTTGCAAAGGGATGTTGTGCTGTGTTGTGTTATGTTGATTGAATTGCAATCGGTTTTCCCCTTTTTCTTTAATGGTGCGGTGCAAAGCAAAGCAAAGCAAACAGCGGGAAAGTTTGTGACTTTGTACGAACGGTGTAGTGTGCTGTGGTGTACTGGTGTACTGGTTTATATGTGTACATGTCCATACTAACTATTGTATGCTGCCATTCGTTGGTGCTGTTGATCTTTGTTGCATGTTTCGTTGTTTAGTAAAATTGCAGGTTCTCTTCACCTTTCACTGCAGCGTCCAGTTTGGCACGCTTCACTTTCTTTGACGGGTCCGTTTGAGATTGTGCCAAGCTGACAGAATGCACTCTCTTCACTATCTTTTGTTGTGGTTGAGATTGTTGCGAATGTTGCGATTGCTCCTGTGATTGTGATTGTGCTTGCAATTGTGGTTGCTGGTGAACACCATCCCTTGTTTCCAATACTATCATACGTCTATTATTAGACTCATCACTTGACGTCAACGGACGTGAAGGTATCGCCATTTCAGAAACAGATGAATCAGCCTCTTTTTCACTAAAACCATTATTATTATTATTATTATTACTATTATTCCTCTTGGCAGATTCGTTAGAAATCATTGATCTCTGTTCTGCCATCAATAAAAATAACCTTTTAATTAAATTCTGTTCATCTTCAGTTTGTTCAACTAGTAACCGATTTGTTTCCAAAACGTTAAATCCACCATTAAATAACCCAGTATTATCATTAATTTCAACTTTAAACCCCAATACAAAATCATTATTTTTATCCCATATAATTTTAATCTCATCTCCATCTTGTAAAAGAGTCTTGGTTCCTTTATTAATTCTTATATCATTAATATAACTAAAATTACTACCTGCTTGGCAATACCATATATCATCTAATCCTTGTGCTGGTGATTCATATATGCTATCACCAACCACATGTCTTTTTTTCAATATAAAACAATGAACTCTTGATAATCTATTATCTTCAATCTTACAATTACAATCATCTGATCTACCAATAAAAAATGGATTGATACCTTGTTTTATAGTTAAACTCTCTTGAACTTTACTTTCTTTTAAAGGTTTTAAAGTTAAAAATTTACCAAATCCTTTCCTTTTAATAATTTTATTCAATTGTGTATTTGCATTAACTTTGGGCTGTGTAAATCTCATTGGTTGTTTAATATTAGGTATCTTGAACCCATTTTTTTTAATATTATTATTATTATTTTGTTGTTGTTGTTGTTGTTCTTCATATTCATCATCATTATCATCATTATCATCATTATCATCTTGTTGTTGTTGTTGAATTTTCAATAATCTTTGTTGTTTGATAAATTCATATTGTGCATCGTCCATATTCTCTAAAATTTTTTGTTGTGATAATGATTCAGATAATGAAATTTGTGAATATTCATTTTCATATTGATTATCACCGTAACTGCTACTCATTGGACTTGAAGATTTTATTCTAATCCATGGATGTCTTAATGCTTTTTCAGCTGTCAATCTATTATTTGGATTAACTTGTAATAAAGAATCGATAAAATCTTTAGCTTCATCTGATATTCTATAATCTTTTAAAGGTCCTTCATGATATGAACCATGTGAAATTTGTTTATATAATTGATCTTGTGTACTTCCACTAAATGGTAAATGACCTGTTAAAATAACATAAACTAAACAACCCATGGACCACATATCAACTAATGAAGAATATTCATTTCTACTTTCATTAAAATCTTGATCATTGATATTTAACTTTTCACCAATGACTTCAGGTGCAACATAAGCTAAAGTCCCACAAAAAGTTTTCATAAAAGTACCATTTCCCTGAACTTTAGCTAATCCAAAATCTGTAATTTTCACGAGTACTGGATCATCTTGTTCAATTAAGATATTATCAGGTTTTAAATCTCGATGACTAATTCCCATAAAATGAATATATTTAACAGCTTCTAATATTTGTTTACTAATTTCTCTACCTGCTTCTTCACCAACAGCACCATGAGCGGCTACAAAATCCATTAAATCACCACCCGATATAAATTCCATTACCATATAATAATTTTCATTATCTTCATAAAATCCTTTCAATTTAACTATACGTGGATGATCTAATTTTTCTAATACTTCTAATTCTCTAGTGACACCATCTAAATTACCCATAACTTTTCTCTTGTTAATTATTTTAACTGCAAAAGTCTTACCAGTTTTTCTTTCAACGGCTTTCTTTACAATTGCAAATGCTCCTTGACCAACAATTTCGGATTGAATAGAAAAATCTTTATATATTCCACTTTTAGTTAATTCCATTGTACGTTGATTAGCGATTTTTTTTTTTTTAATAATTGAATCAGTAAGATTATTATTATTATTATTTAATTTATTTTCTTTTAAGATAAATTTCATTCTTGCCGTTTCTAAATTTTCTTTAAATTTTTCATTAATAAATATTACGAGATTTAATACATCTTCTTTAACTCCTACGCCTAGCATAATTTCATCACCTTGGGATAACAATTGATTATTATTTTTTTCTATTCTTTCTCCATTTAACCATGTTCCATTAGTTGAAACGTCTCTTAATAATAAATTATTATCTTCACCTAGTATAATTTTAAAATGTACATTAGAAAATCTGGAAATGTTACCTAAATGATAATCACAAGCTTCATTTCTTCCAAAAGTCCAAATTTTTTTTATTGGTTCCTGTGTCTTTACCAGTTTAACTGGATCCATTCGAAGATCTCTAATTGGGATTGTACCATCTGTGCAAATGATTCTGCATACTATATTTTCATCAATCTTTTCCTGTGAGAATTGTTCAATTAGATAGCGCTGTGTATTTGCTTGTGTGGCCAACTGTGTGGGTTGTGTAATTTCCATAGTTTTAATGCGATGCAATAGGATGGGATGGGATGGGATGGGATGGGATGGGATGCAATGCAATACAATGCTACTTTGTGTTTTCAAAATCAAAATCAAAATCAAAATCCCAATACACTCAATATTTCATTTATTTCATTGCAACATCTTAAATTTTTCTGTTTACCGCGTCGCGTGCATTTCAAGTCCTTCACGAAAACGAAAAATAAAAACAAAAATGTGCAAACGCGTTTCGTTTTGCTGCGGGGTGTGGGTGTGGTTGTGGTTGCTAGGCAACGTTGAGCAGTTGGCAACAACATAAAACCGTTTGTATTCATTGATTAACAAGAGGAAATTTAAGTCCAACTAGTCTCCATAGTGAAGTGCATGGCGTGGGAGCTTGTTCAGCTTTGGGTTCGCAACCATCGTGTGCTGGGCGTTTCAAACTCATGAAATGTTCATGAATTTGATGTTCTTTCTTCTCTTTTCAAACATCGCAAAAAACTAAACAATCAAAGGCACAGTCAGTAAGTACTGCGTTTTCTTTTTTACCAAACTTCAAATTCTATAAATATAGTATTATGTAATATAATATAATATAATATAATATAATATAATATAATATAATATAATATAATATAATATAATACTATATAATTCGGGGAGAATTAAACACAAACAAGCATAAAGTATGCCAGAGAAAAGACTGTTGACCCAACATGATATGGAGCTATGGGACTCATCCCAAACCAAGGCCGACCTCATGCAGTTCGTTGCTGATCTTGCTAATTCCGTTAAAGGTCATGAAAATTCTCAACATACCTCACCTGTATCATCTTCAGTTCAAGCTACTTTAAACTTGCTAAAAGATATAGATTCTATCATTCAAAAATTTCCAGTAACAACAGAACCAAATAGTTCTAGATTTGGTAAAGTGGAATTTAGAGATTTTTACAATGAGATCCTACAACAATCTAGATCCCTTTTACAGAAACACTTCCCAACTCTTTCACAAACACAAATAGATCAATTAATAACGTATCTGGATGAATCGTGGGGTAATAAACGTCGCATAGATTATGGATCCGGTCACGAACTAAATTTTATTTGTTTTCTTTACGGTTTAAAATCGTACGGTATATTTAATTTAAAAAATGATGACATTAATATCGTACTATTGATTTTCATTAAATATTTAAACATTATGAGATCCTTAGAAATTAAATATTGGTTAGAACCCGCTGGATCTCATGGAGTTTGGGGATTAGATGATTATCATTTCTTACCATTCTTATTTGGGGCTTTCCAATTAGCAACTCATAAACATTTAAAACCCATGTCAATTCATAACGATGAAGTAGTTGAAATGTTTGCCAATAGATACCTTTATTTTGGTTGTATTCAATTTATTAATTCCGTAAAAACAACAACTTCTTTAAGATGGCATTCTCCTATGCTAGATGATATAAGTGGTGTTAAAAAATGGTCAAAAGTAGCAGAAGGAATGTTAAAAATGTATAAAGCTGAAGTCTTATCTAAATTACCAATTATGCAGCATTTTTATTTCAGTGAATTTTTACCTTGTCCAAAAGGTGTCACCATATCTCATGATAATGACAATTGTCATGACCACATTCATGATGAAGAAGTGGAAGAAAACTTAACTCACGTTCATAACACTTGGGGTGATTGTTGTGGTATTAAAATTCCAAGTTCGATTGCTGCCACACAGATGAATCAAAATAAATCTACATCTAAAAATACAAAACCAATACCATTTGACTAAATTGATATGCTAAATAAATAAAAGTAAAAAAAAAAAAAATAATAATAATAATAATAATAATAATAAAAATTATTGCTATAAGCTGGGTGGAAGATATCTACATATGTGAAATTAATTGACCACAAATACCACAAATAATGGAAAAACATTTTAATTTTCATTGATATCATTCATCTTATCTTTTTTCAAAGAAAGTTATTCACGCTTATGGAGTTCTTTTTTTTTTAATTATTGTTCAATTTTAAATTTCTGAAATTTTTACCGTCTTTCTTAACAACTCTATAAATCTCAAACATTCTCATTTCCTAATTATCTCGTAATTCAGTTAAATTTAAACGTTTGGTATAATGCAGTTAATATTTTCAGTTATGTATAATATTTAGTTTGTTACATAATTAAAGTACTATTTTCTTTAAAACATAAATAATACATGATAAATGTAGAGATAATTAATATAAATCTGAATTATGCAATTTGGATCGAGTATGCTTTGTTTTAAATAAAAAAAAAAAAAAAAAAAAAAAAAAAAATATTTGTTTTTGCACAAAATTATCAATAATGTATATTGAGCAAACCCCCTTTCAAATAATCAAACAACAACTCTTTCTTTGTTGCCATTCCCCTACTTACTTTTTAAAATTTCGCATTTCATTTTCAAATATATATTAAAATCTTTGGGATGATAGTAAAGGATTCCACGGTAAACCAGGATCGTTCACACTGGTAGAATTTTCATCCTGTTTCCAAATTTTTATACTTTTATCAGTTTCACCAGTAATCAAAAGAAGACCAGATTTATCAAATGTACTAGTTAATATTCCACGTTCGCTATTTAAAGAACCAGATATAGCTGTCGTAGGTAAAGATTGATACTTATGTCCAGATTTATAATCAAAAAAAGATAATGTACCATTATCACCCCCCGCAAACAAGATATCATCCTGGTTAACACTCAAGGTATTGATTATACCTAATCCTTTTGATTCGTAGTTTGTTAAAAGACCACCCTCTGGTAGTTTCCATGACCTCGCATCATCGGTACATGCAGAAACCATTGAAAATTCAGACGGATGTAGATTAATATCTCTAACATTCTTTTTATGATGCGTAATAACTTTCGTAGTTTTCCCAGCTACTATATCCCACAACCTTATAGTAGAATCAATTGAACAGCTAACCACTTGAGGATCTACTGGTAAACAACGCACTTTATTTATTGGTCCTTTGTGACCTGTCAATGTACTTACAGCTTTTTTACTCCTTATATCCCATAACTTAACTACACTATCTCTACCAGCACTGACAATTAAATCTAAACTTGGATGGATATCTACTGTATGAACACCTGATAAATGACCATAATAATCTCTGATTGCCATATTTTTTTCCAAATCCCAACATTTAACCAATTTATCTTCACTTGCTGAAAATATATAAGGGTGTCTATTGGAAACAACAACATCCCTAACACTCATTACATGACCAGCCAATGTAATCTTTAATTTACCACTAATCATATCCCAAATTTTTAACGTGCAATCATTACTACCAGTAACAAACCATTCATTGTCAACGGAATCAATAGCTACACATTGTACCCATCCCAAATGACCATTGATAACTCTTTTAACTTTCCAAGAAGCGTGCCATTTAGGTCTTTGCGAAAGTAATTCTTCGTATCTTCCTATAGCGGACTTTTGACTAGTTACCTGAGATAATCCCTGTTGAGCGTTTATATCCTTAGAAAATTTCTGGACTAATTCCTGAGACATCGGTTTTGAAGACACTGTATTTCTTTCCAAAACGGGTTTTTTCTTTTCGATCTTTGATTGCAGGTATGAAGGAAGTGTCTCCATTTCTTTAAATTGATTAATCCATCTTAATTTTGTATAATAATCGTCTATCTCTTGTAAAATTGGATTTGTATCAATCATTCCAAAATTCTAAGTTCAAATATAAAATAATTTACGACTTTTAAACTTCAATAAGATATGTTTATGTCTTGGTATGTTTAAAAACATAACTACTACTACACGTTGGTGTTTTTTTTTCATGTTCTTTATTGGCATCAATCATCATAAAATCCCAATATCAAGATTTAACTATGACATGTCTGGGTGTTGTTTAATGGCATCGACACTTTCCAAAAACTATAAAACAGCAGTTAAAACAGCAGTTAAAACAGCAGTTAAAACACTGTGTTTTTTCGAAATATATGACCTGAGATTCATTTCCAAGCTTTGTAGTTTTACCTGTTTAAAATGAGCTGTTTTTGACTCTTCAGTGTTTTTTTTTCTTTATTTTTTGAAATAATGAGAAAGCCAAAAGTTCAGTCTCGCACAAACCCTCTTAATTAATTTCAATATTTCACAAAACAATTTCTTCAATGTTGAATATACTATTAAGTTCAAAGTCTTAACATTTCAATAATTACACGATTTATCAACAAACTTTGTGTTCAGCTACCTGTGCTCTTCGTCGCTTCGTACGATAATTTTGTATTAAAACACGAAAAGTCCTCTGATTGAGAAAGTGACATACATTCATAACAAACATTACATGCATAAGACAATTCTAAAGTTTGAAAAAACAAAAGTTAATACGTAAACTACCATAGTATACATATTTCCTACCAAAAGTTTCTTTGCATTGACTTTTTATTTGCAGGTTCTGCACGTATAATATTGTACATTATCAAGATCCCAGTACAACATCCGATTGAAGTCTATCAACATTTCCAGGTGAAAAGCAATATATAAGTCGAATATAGTGTTTTTAACTACAAGCACAAAATCTTTATTTTAATTAAACTAGCAAAAAAAAAAAAAAAATAAAAAATAAAAAAGAAGGGCTGTCATCCACTTTATAATTGTAAAATATACGTAATTCGGCCTTGTAATATAATGGCTTCTTTGAATATAACAAATAAAGCGGAACAAAACAACATAAAATCTATTATTGGAGTCTCATATAACAAACTATACAATCAATTTACTTCCAATGATTTATCTGAAGTTGGAAATTATAAAATTTTAAACCAAATTGGAGAAGGTAGTTTTGGGAAAGTATATTTAGCATTACATAAGTTAACTCGACGTAAAGTTGTCTTAAAGACAGGTGATAAAGGCGATCCAAATATTGTACGAGAAGTTTTTTATCACAGACAATTTGAATATCCATACATTACTAAATTATATGAAGTAATTGTTACAGAGACTAAAGTTTGGATGGCTATGGAGTATTGTCCCGGAAGAGAATTATATGATCGTTTACTTAGAATGAAAAGAATACCAATTGCAGAATGCACTGAATTATTTTCTCAAATATCAGGCGCTGTTTATTACGCCCATAGTTTGAATTGTGTTCATAGAGATATAAAATTAGAAAATATTCTCTTGGATAAAGAAGGTAAAGCAAAATTAACCGATTTTGGATTCACTAGAGAATGTATGACAAAAAATGTACTTGAAACCATATGTGGTACAACTGTTTATATGGCTCCTGAACTAACTGAAAGAAAGACTTATGATGGTTTTAAAATAGATATTTGGGCCCTTGGTATCATTCTTTATACAATGATTATGGGAACAATGCCATTTGATGAAGATGATGATAAAAAGACTAAATGGAAAATAGTGAATGAAACACCCAAAATTGATGATAATTTAATGGATGAAGATGCAAAGGATTTAATACTAAGATTACTTGCAAAAAATCCATTAGAAAGACCTACAATGCAACAAATTTTACAGCACAGATTTTTACAACCATATGGTAGTATAGTGATGGAGCAAACAGAAAAAACTATTCAAAAACAACGTAGTGGATCAACAAGATTCCGATCAAGAGCTGAAAAGAATTTATTGAAAAGATTAAAACGATCTGGCTTTGATACGCATGCCATTAAACATTCTGTAATAAAAAGAAAGTGTGATTCTCTTTCAGGTCTTTGGCTACTGTTGCTTGAAAAGGAACTGAAATCTGAAAAGCATATATATCCAAAAAGAAGCCGCTCTTTGTTATCTGTAAGAAAAGTATTTGATAATTCTATACCTGTGGATATTTTAAAATCAGAAGATGGATTTATACGGCAATCTTTAGATCTTACAAAAGTTGCATCTATTGGTTTGATAAATAAAACCGCTGAGGCGGGTATGGCTATATCCCCTCTGCCGAATAAGAAATCATCAAATAATAAAAAATCATCAATGATATTGAAAGAGAAATCTGTAAATGGTGGGTCTAATACGATTGATGGAAAACTTCATTCATCTAGTGATGCAATAAAAAATAAAAAAAGTAATTCAATAGATTCTAATTCTTCAGGAGAACAAATTTCCAAAAAACAGAATATATTTTCAAAAATGTCAAATTTTTTCAAGCAAAAAAAACACTTGAGTTCAACGAATGGGAATAGTCAATCTTTAAATAAAAGACAATATGTAAGAAATGGAAGCAGATATAGCCCCAAAAAGTCTGTTACAGAAAATATATTAAACAAAATCACTAATAATTCACCTTCTAAAATAAACGATGATAAGAAAATTGATCCAAACTCATTAAAAAATAATTCTAACGGTACTTGTGATTTGGAAAAAGATAATAGAGCTGTCCTAACAAAAGAAAATCAGGAAGAGAAATCTTTTGCGAATGAAACCCCGAAGAAAAAACAAGAAGTTGAGGCTTTTGGTTCAGCTGCTTCTGACGGTTCTTTACAACATACACCATTGGCTAATTACAATAGTAAAGCATTGTCACTAACAATTTCTTCTTTGCATGATACGAAGGGAAACTCTCCAGTATTTCAAACAATGCCGAACTCTCGTTTTTCACAATTTTCAAATGATGAAACTAATACTTCAGACTATTCCACTGATGTTAATACAACTGATGCTAATACAATATATACTAGTACTTATGAACGAGGAACAGAGACATTTGCGAAGCCTAGTATTCATCATTCCAATTCACAATATTCGTTTAATTCCAGTTCAGAGATAACTACAAAGCAGATATCCGGAAGTTCTAGCAATCCTAAAAGATATTTAAGAAGAGATTTAAGCATTAAATCTGAAAATTCAAGTATGTCAGAAATGAGCTCGAAGACAGATTCATTTTATGATATAACAACGGCAAGTACGCGATTAAAGCAAAAGATTATAAATACTAAACAGCCAACTATTAAAGATTCGGTTTTGCCTAGATTTGGAATGCAACATCACCGCACACAATGGTCATCTTCTAAACGAGGATTATCTTCAATTCGTAGGAACAATTTTGGAGCACGAAGAAGAAGAAATCAGAAGAACAATTTTCGTTTAAAACTACCTTCCGATTCAAAAAACGTCATTAAAGAAGAATCATCTTCAGATGAAAATATTTCCAAAATATCTCCTTCTAAGACAGTTCCAAACGAGATTAGTAGCACCATTAATTTTGGACCGAATGGTAACGAAAATGAGGCCATTTCTGTTCACAGTGATAATTTTGTTTTACCATCTGCCCGGAATTTAGTAACTTTTGTAAAACCAAACGCATCAAAAGATTCTGTTGTAATATCAAAAAGAAGAACAATGAGTGAAGATAGTGAATGGAGTGGTTTTCATAATGATTCAAAATCATTTGTTACTGTTACAGAAGATGAAACATCCATCGCTAATGCAGATAGAGAAGACAACTCTTTTGATGGTGATGTTGATATTCATAAATAATGAAAGGACAATAATTATAAAAATTTATATATCTTTATTTAATGAATTTCCCAAACAAATAAAAAAAGGAGACATTTTACTTTATTAATAATATTCCTTTATAACCAACACAAATGCATATGTATCAAAATCAAAGAAAAAAACATATTATCATTCCATATCACCAAAACTATTTTCCGTAATATTTCTCAATATCGATTGAATTGATCCATTGTTTGCTCCATCCATTGAAAGTGAGTCAAACAACTGCTTCAAAGCCTTCTCTGAATCTCCATTTAAATCATCTTTTCCTATAAGCTCTTCAAGTTCTTCCCAATCTTCATTAGTAATAGTCTTATCTTCAACCGTTTCGATTGTTTCTTCAGGATAATTTCTTGCCTCGTCGATATCATCTTTTTTCATTTTTAAAGCATTTTGTAAAAAAAATTCAAAAAAATCATCCTCATCTATATCCACGTTCTCTGATTCAAAATATTTTTTTGCTTCTTTATCCATATCGTCTTGTTCTTTTTTATTTGTATCATCAAATTCCGAAGAAGTGTACTCATCTTGAAAATTATTTTTGTTTAAAAACTTATCTAACATTCCAATTAGTTCTTCATTGGGTTTTGAATCATTTTCATACTTAACAGATTTAGCCAATGAAAATTCCTCGAACTTCATATTTTTAAACAATTCTTTATTATGAATACTTTTATTTGACTCGATTTCAATTATTTCTTTATCTCCATCTTCCTGCACTATAATATCCTCTTTTAAAAGCCTTCTGAATACTTCCGTAATCACCTTACCACTAAATAATGAAATTAATGATAAATCATTTTTCAAGCCTTGAGTTTCCAAAAATATGGAAAGTATGTTCCAGTGAGTTTCGGGTGCTATCAGTTCCAATTTGTGAGTGTTTCCAGAATTTTTTAAATTTATTATTTCTGATTTTTTATCTATTTGTGGTATATTCTTAAGCAAATAACTAATTAGTGTAGGATTTTTTCTTAAAATGTTGAATAATTTGATATCTTCGAACTCGATTGAACATCTTTTTAATTCTTTCAAATGGTCCTTTGGAAAAGTTTTCAATATGTTTGATTGAATCCTTGAGCTAATTGCTGGTATATCTATTAATTTATAATAGGCTTTAATTAAAAATTCAATAGCTTCTTTTGATTCAAGACCTCTATTAGGATAAAAAAAATTTGGAATAATTTTGAAGCGACCCTCATGAAGCCAAAGTCTATTATTTGCAATTGGATATTCATACTCTTTTGGAATTAAATCGTGACATTCCGACATTATAAAATCACCTTCAGTATCACAAATAGTTATAAATATTTCACTTCCGAGGTCTATAGAAATATCACGTAATATACAAGTTACAATTGATTCTTCCATTTGAAAGTTATCTTCTACGCATATTTGACCAAACAAGTAAACCAAACCATTTTCTAACTTTTCCTTTCGTATAGAAACACCTGTGTATTCTGACCATGCAAATGTTTTATTCCAAGGGGCTACTTTCTTCGAAACCCTACCATATATGTCATTAATTTTTGACTCGATATCTGTTGAGAATCTATCTAGGTAAAAGATACCAAACAGTAAATATACTTTATCAGGTGCATTAAAGAAGACAACCGTATGTTCATTGGCATCGAATTGCCACAGCATTTGTGGATCTACTTTATAATTTCCATCATCTTTTTTAATATAAACCATGAAACCTTATTATTTTATTCTAAGTAACCTTATATTAAAAAAACCAAAAGCACAAAAAGGGAAACAAGTAAAATCGTATTTCTTCAATGTTGTTCTTTTTATTTTGTCTTTATATTTCATTGTAATTTTTCAAAATGTGCATCGCTTCTTAAAAATGAATTTTACAAAAAAACTTGAAAACAAAAAAAAAAAAAAAAAGGTTTAACAAGTTTTAAAAACATTCAATAAAAAACAATCAGAAAAATTGTCATTGCAATTCACAAATGCTTTTATATTATAAATGGGATGTGAAATGCAAGATATTAAAAAATTAGTTTGGAATGGAAGTCTCAATGTCCAAATTCAAGTTGATACACAACTTTTAATAAAGCGTGATAGTGATCAGTCAGTGTTGCTAAACGTGAGATTATCTAGAGATTTATATTTTATTAATTACTTGAAAATGATGCTGGAAAAGATTCAAGTGTATTTAAAATATGATATTGATGAAATAATAACAAACGTGTGGTTTGAATATAAAGGGAAACCTCTGTATTGGAATTATCCACTAGGAACATTATTGGACATGTTCAATGATTCAGATGAAATTAATGAAAAAATAGACGTGAAGGAAAATTTGATCAAGGTATGGAAAATAAAACTTAAGTATGGTTTAGAACTTCCGATGTATTATATACCCATTGTTGACGGTGTTAAACAAGTAGAAAAATATTGGATGCATCAATGGAAACAGGTTTGCTTTATATTGAACGGATCTTCAAAGCAAGTAATGTCGCTTTCGATGAAGGATTCTAAGGACTTTTGGAAAAGCGTAATAAGTAGAGATTACGATGAATTTGAAAGAATAAGTAAAAAAATAATACCACGTGTAGCACGTCATATACCAATAATTATTCATTTTAAAAATGATTATGATAAAATGATTCAACCTACAATAACTACAAAAAAAAATGATAATACTGAATTTACATTATATAATATGATTGTTGATTTGTTTCCTGAAAGTATTGCTAAATCGGGGGACTTCGATGGCCAAATTATGTGCAATGGTATTATATTGCCTTTGGAATTCAAATTATACCAATTGTACCTTCGACTATCTAGTTTTGATGGATTCTTGCATCTGACTATTGTTTAGTGGTTTATTTAGTACCAAATATTTGCATGTTTTTTTTCATTAAGGAGTTTTCGCAGCCTTTGTGACTCGTTTTTCAATATTGTTACTTACAAAACAACAGTAAGCAATTAAATAGTCCTTATCGTGAGAAATTGATAAAAGTGGGGTGCAATTATTATTATTAATTAATTCATAAAATTTTTTATAATTTAAATTTTTTTTAGTTTTAAAATCGTCAACGATCTTAATAATTGGTTGACCAGTCAATTTATCATTTGTCTTATAAAAAAATTTCGAATAAATTGTTTGCGCTGGTGGAAGATTAGACTTTGGAACAAAACAAGTAAGGGCTTTAAAAATTGATTCCTTGGATGCCCAAATACCCGCTGTGTAATTAACTAGTTTATTTTCATTTACTTGATGGTTTTCATCCTGCTGTAACAAATTGAAAAAAAATTTTTGCTCATATGGAGTCATAAACTTACTCGTTATTTTTTGTAATTTTAATACGTTTTTTGCTGATTTATATTTGTCTATGAGGTTTTTAAATCTTGGTAAATAAACGATATCGGTTCCAATTCCAAGAAGATTACTCATCGTTTCTTAGATTAAGTTTTCATTACCTTCCAGATATTTTTTTTTTTTTACATTTTTATTTTCAATTTTTTTTAAATTATTCTTATAAAATTTTACAATACATAAAAAATTTATAAATTAAATTCTTTGAAAAATGCAATCAACTTCTCATAAAAGAATTTTTGAGAATCAATTTCTGGAATTCTGTGCGAAGCTCCAGGAATTAAGACCGAATTTTTTGACCAAAGCTTTGGATTACTTGAGCTTTTCCAATTGTCTAATAATTTAACCTTATCAATAGAATTTGGTACAAACTCATCCAATTCACAAAACGCAACTAAAAATGGTTTATTTAATTTACCAAAAGTCATTTGAAGGTCAGATTCATTCAAATCTGAGGAGAAAAAATCATCGTCACCTTTTGGTAAAATAATTGAACACCATCTGTAAGCGTTAACAGGAGTCTTCATTACATAATTTGAATACTCTGATGGTAATAATTGGTTTGCATTACCATCATCACACAGTTTTTTAGCTAATTTATTTAATTTAGTTAATGTTTCAATTGAAAGACTTGAAGTAAAAGATTCTCTATCTGAACAAGGTGCTTGCATTATACCTGCAACGACTGAATCATCACTAGTATAATTTAGTAAAAATTTCATTACATCTTGTGATCCAGTTGAATGACCCAAGATAACAAATTTTTTTTTGTTACCACCTTTTTCTGTCTTCAAGTAATCTATTAGCTGTTTGATTTGTTTTATGTCTTCATTTAATGAACTGGTACCCCAGCCTTTGAAACTGCTTTCCATTTGTATTTGAACTACTGAATAATCTATCTTGTTCATCACTTCAGGTAAATTAACAAAATAGGGCACTGTTAAGAGACCATCAGTCATACCACCGATTATTATCAAAACATTTGTAAAAATGGTTGGTTTAAATTCAAAAGCAACTTGATTTTCGTTATATTTATGTAATATCCCTTCAAAAGACATCGTTTTACTCTGCATATATATATATATTTGTTTACATTATAATAGTATCATATTGATTTAATCTTCAAATTTTTAAATGCGATTGTTTTTCAAAGATTATAAAATGATTCAATTGAAAAAAAAAATAACAACAATCGATCGTATATTGTTGTTGATAAGAAAAAAACATTAAAAAAAAAAAAAAAATAAATAGTTAATAATATACAAATTTTATTTTATTCTTTTTTTTAAATAAATTATGAATAAGTAATTAAGTTTATTTAATGATCAATTATTTAAAATCTTTATAAGTCCATTTTTCAGTGACAGGTCTCTTATATTTTCTACTTCTTTTAATTGGAACACGAGATTCAATTTTACCTGAGCTTTGTAATTTTCTAACGCTATCATATAGTAAATTATTTTCTGGTTTTAATTTTCTCAATGAATCGGATAATTCGTCTGCAAATTTGATTTCTAATTTCTCTTCAAGTATACCAAATTTAGTACCTAATTTATTTCTATTTAATTTTCTTGGTTTAATTATTTTTTTATCTTGAATTGTTTTACTAATAATATTTAAATTTTTTTCAATTTCCTCTAAATTTTCTAATTCATTTACTTTTTCATTAAGTTCTTTTAATTTTTTTTGTAATTTAACTTTTTCTTCATGTCTCTTAGCTCTATTTCTTTGATATTTTGTCTTTTTTTTATTTTTGACAGGGTCATTAATTGATAATTTAATGGTATCATTTGCTTCTTCTTCTTCTTCTTGATTTTCTTCTTTGTCTTCATCCGATGATGATGATGAATCTTCTTCTTCATTATCATTAATTGTTTCCATCAAATATTTAATCTTTTCTCTATATTCATCCATTTTTAATTTATTTTCATGTTTAATTTTTTCAGTTTCATACTCTTTATTGAAAAGATCTTTCCAATCTTTTTCATGTGGATTATATGACTTACCTGCATGTGGTAAAGTATCAAAATTTCTAATATTAATAGGTGTAATATCTAAAGTTTTTGGTTTATTTTTTGGTAATGACCAACCTGTTGAAGAATTTTTAACCAAATTACTTGGAACTTTATTATTATTATTATTATTTTTAACTTTAATACCAGAGGGTAAAGAAATTTCATTATCATTATCACCCCACAAATCATTTGATTTTTTATTTGATTTAATTATAGTATCATTATTTTTAAGTTTTGATGATTCTGTTTTAAGTTTACCAGCCAATTTTAATAATTTATGTAATTCAAATTTAGAAACACCTTGAATTTTCCCATCATTCTTTGAATGTTTATGATGTTTTAAACTTTCAACTTTTGAATTATTACTTTCTAGAATTTCTTTACTTTTCAATTTTTTCTTCTCAAATTTTTTAGAATTTAAATTTTTATCACCAGTTTCATCAATTTGGAAAAGAGAATCATTTTTCAAACTTTTCAAATCTTTCACACCGAATTTAATTTCTTGTTCATTTTTTTCAATTATATTTTTTTCAATATCTGATAAATCAATATTTTTTCTCCATGATTTTTTACCTTTACGTGAAGTTTGTTTATATTGTGATGGTCTACCAATATTTTTAGACATTTCAAACTCTATTATGTATATTATCTTAAACCTTGAAAATTATGAAACTATAACAATATAGTAATGGAACTGCAAGTAGCTACTTCTTTAATCTTTAATATATATTGTCTTGTTTTTTTTCTATTGCTGAGCTCATCGATGCGATGCAAAAAAACCAAAATGAAAAATTTGTTAGCAGCGGAAAAAAAAAAACAAGAAAAAAAAAAAAAGCTTGTCATTGTCGTTTCTAACGATAATAATAATAAACAATAATAATTTTACTAATAATGATATTAATTTATTGTATTTTCAAGTATAAAGGAAAAGTAAATAAAGTATAAATTAAACAAAAAGTATAACTAGTATATATTTAGAAGTCTAAGAGAAAAAAGATTTTTTGTTTTTAATACTGATAAAAAGAAGAAAATAAAATAAAATAAAATAAAAGAGAATATCAATTATCTATAATTCAATTTCTTTTTCGTTATCCCATAAATCTCTTTTAAATCTCCAATGTATGGAAGATAAATCATCTTTTTTATCTTCTTTTTCACCAATTAAAGTGCCACTTGGGACGTTTTTAATTGATAAATGTAAGTCATTAGCTAATTTAATAAAAGTATCAGTTTCTAAATCATTTTCATTTAATTTATTATAATCAATATCATTAAACCATCTTCTTTGCCAACTAATACCTTTTGATTCTTCAATTTTTCTTAAATCTCTTTGAGTTTCTTCTAATTTAGTCTTTGCAACTGTAATACCATTAAAATCATTTTCTTTAATTGATTTAGCAACATCTAACCAAGCTTTTCTACTTTCTAATGGATGTTGTTTTTCAATATCTTTAACTAGTAAATGTTCGATAGGAGTCTTTGTTGCATCATAAAACAAAAATTCTTCTTTATCTGTTGATGATGTTGTTGATGATGTTTTAATAATTTTTGAAGTACCAGACCATTGACCTGAAATTGTATATAAAGCTTTTTCTTTAGATTTTGAATCGTCAACATTTTTAAAGATTCTTGCTTTAAAAGAATTTTTTTTACCTGAAAAATAACCTCTACCAGAAAATTCAACTACACAAATAAAACCATTAGCAGATTGAATATAAGATTTACCTTCTAATTCAACAAATGGAGAAGCCATTAAGATACCTTCAATATGTAAAGGAGGTGGAGTAATTAAATAATTATCGTTATTTACATCTAAAATAGTATGACCGAATTGTTTAACTTGTAACATTAAAGATTTTGTGAAAGAAGCTTTAATTTGATTATAACCTTGTAATTTAACATTATTTTTATCATTAAAGATTGAATATGCGGTTATTGGTGGATGATGAGAAACTTGTTCACTTAAGAGAACAGTTTCACCGAAATCTGGATTTGATTTATTTTCCCATTTACCAACGAATAATTCACCAAGGAAAGGATTTAATGGTTTCTTTTCGTAACCTTCCGATTCATTACGAGTACAGTATTGTGATTTAAGAGTTGAAATGAACCATTTTGTAATTAGTAATAATTTTGCAATTTCAGGAGATTCAATATTTAACTCCGTTGGGAAAAAATCTTTAAAATTTGAATCTTTAACAAAAGAAGGTTGTAAAAATAAGTCAGGATGTTCAGCCCAATACTGTGAAAATTCTGTCAAAGAGACTGGAGACAATATGAATGGGGGAGCAGATAAAGAAGAAAGGTCCCCGTTGAAGGACGCCATGGACTTAAGGAAAGAAGTCCACATGGAACTTGAAGCGTATTGAGACATGACTAACGAGAAGGTATTGAATTCAATTAAATTAAAATGTATTAAAAATTAATTTGTAGAGCACTCACTAGCCAGTTGTTGTGGTTTTGGTTTCGGGCACGTCGATTGTATTGCAATTTGGTGTTTTCAAAACAACACTGTCTTTAATTGAACATTCAATCATACACTCAAACAGACACACGCAAACAGAAAAATACAAAACACACTACTAAAAATATTTGCAATTGTTTTTTTTTTGTTCGTTGCGGCCAAAAAAAAAAAAAAACATTTCGAAAAGCACGAAAAACCGCGTTACCCGGAATTTGCTTCTTGACAGGGACACTTTCCGTTTTGGGAAAATGCCGCGGGTTGTGTTTGGCGACTGGCAACATCCGTGCATTCGGTGCAGCCCCCAGACATTCTGTGATTTGCTCGTTTTTTGTTCAAAACAATTTTGCTGTTTTTCTCTCGTCGAAAAGCTTTGGAAAAACACGCGTCGCGACGCGTCGTCGAAAATTTGACTACAGTTTTCCCAATTGTTAAAGATAATAATGAAAAAAAAGTGATACGAAAAAAATCGCTATTACCAATCCATTTATCAGTAGAATTGTAAAGATTAAACTCAAAGATGGCTGAATCTCATAGATGTACGTATTTTTGAAATGTGGATGTTGTGCCGCCAATTTTTTGGATTCGTTACTGCTTTTTCTTCTATTTCACAGTTGATTTAATGTACAATCGAAAGTTTACGTTACACATCCCACTCTACGCTTTCATGCTCCCTCCTTTTTCCCTTTTTTTCCTAGTTTACTAACTTCTATTTATCGTCAATGGTGGTTTTTAAAAAAACATCATTATCTGCCTTTTAATTTTATTTTAATATAGTATACGTTAAAGGTAAGCATTTATCATACCAAAGATCTAAGAGCGTCAACAATCCAAACGTTTCTTTATTACAAATTGAAAATGTTTCAAACCCAACTGAAGCTCAATTTTACTTAGGTAAACGTGTAGCTTACGTCTACAGAGCTTCAAAAGAAATTAGAGGTTCCAAGATTAGAGTCATGTGGGGTAAAGTTACTAGAACTCATGGTAACTCTGGTATCGTTAGAGCTAAATTTAGAAATAACTTACCTGCAAAGACTTTCGGTGCTTCCGTTAGAATCTTCTTATATCCATCTAACATTTAATTTTTTCATCCCATTTTTTATGTATATATTTTTTAAAATTTAATTATATATATTTAATATTGTTACAATAAATTTATGACGTCATTTAACCTTTAATATGTGTACGTTTATACATATATATATATATATCCATTACATTTTCATGCTTCTAATTTTGAAAAAATTAATTATTTTCTTAGTAGTAGATTGTCTCTTTTGAATTTCAATTTGTTCTTTTATATGTTGCGTAGTCGTTTTAACTTCGTAATTAACTATGTTTTCGGAAATGCTTAAATTATCATAATTATCATTATTATCATTATTATTATTATTATTATTATTATTATTATTATTATTATTATTATTATTATTATTATTATTATTATTATTATTATTATTATTATTATTATTATTATTATTATTATTATTATTATTATTATTATTATTATTATTATTATTATTATTATTATTATTATTATTATTATTATTATTATTATTATTATTATTATTATTATTA